>VZRX01018327.1:429326-461785 GCA_013398075.1 Notiomystis cincta | reverse complement strand
GAAAATAATACACCCAACCCCCCCCCAAGGGGGGGGGGGGGGGGGGGGAGCTGAGGAGGAAGTAGCACAAACATCAGAAAAAAAAACCCTAAAGTGGTTGTTATGAATAAAATATCCAGCCCAGCTTTAATCATAGAGCAGAATGACTCCAAACGGCATCAGAGGCCTGGTTTATGAGGCGTAGGACCGATACTTCCCCTTCCTGCCATGAGAATTTTATTTTAGGTGATAAAAATGAGGGAGAAAAACCACTGAAAAGTCAGGGGAAAGTGGAAGCACGCTTTGCAGCAGCAGTGTCAGTTCGCATCTGCGCGGCATGCTGCAGAAAAGCAGTTTCACCGCAGTCTGACCTCGCCAGAGCTCCATTCCCAAACGCGGGTTTGGAAGCTGCTTGCAGGGGGCTGAGACCCTGCTGTGCTGAGGCACGGGCAGGCAGAGGCCGGCTGGGATGCTGCCGCTCCCTCCTCCTCGGGCGATGAGGAGCGGGCAGCTGTGGAAGGCACCGCCCTGCAGTGCAGCTGAGCACTCCCCGTCGCTGGGGCCACCTTCAGCAGTTTTCTTCCGGGCACTGCTGGAGGACACGCAGCGACCACACGAGGCATCCGTGGGTCACAGGAGTCTCCTCCTTCACGTGAAAGGCTGACGAGGAGTGTGCGAGTTGACAGGGAGCAGACTGATACAGACGACTCCACTCACATGAGGACACTGAGTGCGCCCTCTCCCACCTTTGTTCCTCAACTTCCAGGCTCTCCTGGCTGCTGCAGTGCCTCCAGGCCTCCTTGGGTGGGCTGGTGGCTCTGGTGGTGGGCTTGGGAGGAGCAGGGCAGGGCTGACAGAAATTCCTGGGCTCTTGCAAGGAGTATGTGTGCTACCGCAGTGACACCGGATATGCATCTTTGGTCCAGTATAAGATTCTCAGGTTGATGAAAACTGCTTTGGACATTATGGCTGACACAAGGGATACTGAGCCCTCTCTTCCCTTTTCAAGGGTCATTTTTATTTCACTGGGAATGGTTTTAAAAATACTTTGGAAGTATCTTTTCTGCACACGAGCCCCTAGGCACCATTCCTAGCACTAAGTAGCATTTATGCCCTACACCACAGCAGTGCTGTTTGGAGTGTCTCTTCCCAAAAGCAAGCACAGCTGGGTGGTGGTAAAGGCTTGGGGCACCTCCAAACAGCTAATTCACCACTGCCATTCCTCAAAGGACAAGCAAGGGGGAACTGTCCCATTCTGGTTCTTCTTCCAAACTGGCATTTATTCTATGGTAATCTCCTTTATTGTATATGAAACTATAACCAGCTTTGATAAATGACTTTAGTAATCCAGCTCTTGTTAACAACTATTAATTACCTTGTCTGCAAAAACAGTTTACTCCCTTATTGTTTAATAGCGTGAAGGACAAACACTTTTAGGTTTCCAGTGCATTATTTTGTAGGTTTCTGGTGATCAGGTTTTTCCTCAGAGTCACCACTGGGCTATGGTGAGATATAGAACTGGGGCAGAGCCTTGGGCCAGCAGCAGCCAAATAGCAAAGTCCTTCAGTGTTCACTTGACATCACTGTCTGGCCCTGAGTCCTTTCTTATCAACAGAGAGAGCTGTAGCAACCCTGGGTTGTGCCTGAAATCAAAACCTGGAGGTGAAATAAAAGCCAGAACTGTTGACCTCTCTGTAGCACCATTAACTTGCTTGGTTTCCATCAGTAAAACTCTCTACAGCTTTCACTGCAGTGAGAGGAAATCTATTGCTGTTTTGTTCTTTTTGCTGTCCTGGGGTCAAGAGGAGTCAAATACAGCTTTTGTATGGAGTTGAAAGCCCATAAGGACTTTTGCACCTGGGACACCTTTGCCTTTGCTATCTGATCCTACCCAGGTGCTGCCTTTGGGAAGATATCTCTGTCTTTCTCTTGAACAATCTCTGGGGTCTCTTGTTGAGCTCTGATTTCTGATACCTTCATGATTCCACATGTAGGTCATTTTGGGAGCAAGGGGAAAGGCAGGAAGGTTTTCCTGGGGGCATACCACACAATTCTCTGGCCACAGCTGTGTACATTCAGCAGCATGTTGAACTGGCTGGAGCCCCAGATCCTGTTAGTTCATGAAGTCAGCAGCAATGGCATGTTTCCCCCTACAGATCTGGGAGCTACCAAAGCGCTCTAGCTCAATCCATGCTTGCCTGGTCCAAGACTGTGCATCCAGCTGCTGGCTGGAAGGGCACAGTTTCAGCTGTTAGTTCAAACATGCCCAGCTGTGCTAGCAATTTTCTTCCTGGATTTAGCATGTCCACAAATGCTATGGCCTATTTGGATGAACATATCACCCATGGCTGTCCCCTCACTGGTTTAATAGCCATCTCTTGTGCTGGCCATAGCAATGATGGGGCTTGGTCGAAATGCCTCTGAATTTCTCAATCAACTCTGGTAGCCCTCAGATCGAGGATGCAGGAACCCAGTGTTACACAAACAGCTTTACCACTAAGGGAGATCAATTTCCTGGACCAACAGTAGCACTAAATACCTTGAATCTGTGCAAAGGCTTGGATTTATTAAAGGTACTTAATACTGAGAGACCTCAAAGGTGAGTAGTGAGCATCTCTGGCAGCAAGAAAACTTGTAGTCGTGTGTCTAAATCTGAAGGTTGGCAACTGTGGAGACAGGGCCCCCTTTCACCATGCCTCCCCTGCCACAGAGAAAAGCAGAGCACCAGCAGGGCTCTCTGCCACCCTGCAGTGACCACTGGGACAGTGCTGCAACACAGGCAGGGACCTCTGGCTCTCCCATAGGCATTGCTGCAAAGAACTTGATACTCACCTTACTGTCAGTACTGCACTTTCTGAGACTTCTTACCGGCCATCAGCCCACTTGCATTCAGCTCTCTGCCTCCCCTGCTCAGTATTTCACCTACCTGTCAAGCTGGGGGTTAATACCTCTCAAATTAACTGTAAAAATTCATATGAACATTAAGTTCTTTAAACATCCTGTTCTAGTATTTCCTTTGTTTATAGTCAAATACATTTCTGGCCTTATTTCAGATATCAATTGTTGTATGTATAGCATCCTTCTTCTTCAGATTAATGTGCAGGGAAATCCTGTTCCATACCATCAAGGTTTCTCATATTTGCACTGTCTTCTTTTCTGTGGCAAGTTTGTGCCTGGATTACTGAAATGATTTCTTACAATTTCCAATACAGGGAGATTAACATGGTGCATAGGTTCAGGACCCTGTTTCCCAACCTCCTGCCCTTCCATAGGGCGACTTTCTCATGTACATGTTTGAGTTACCAAAGCATCTCCCAGGGAGGATGATTCCTGACACTGAGTATTGGCTGAAGCCTTTCTTAACAACATGGAGAGGAAACTCTCTCCTGTGAAAAGAGATGTGCTGCCATGGGAGAGGGGGCTGCATGTTTCAGTGATGGGCACTGGTGTGCCCTGCCAGACTGAGCAGGGGCAGGGCTATGCCCTGCTGCTCTCCTGGCTCAGGGAGTACCTTGTCTTTTCTCCTTGAGGAACTGCTTTTCAAGTAACTGGTCTGTAAAACAGGGATAAACCCACCTCCCATAGCCATTCCCAAAAGATCCAGTAGTGTTTTCCCTAGTATTTTCAATACGGGGTAGTCCCTGGAGATACCTCAGGGCCTTGCTTGTGGTATCAAAGCCCAACTCTCCCAGCAAGACCTTCATCTCTGACTTGGTGTGACTCTGTGACTCAGCTCTGAAACAGTGTTTTTCCACTGATAATTTTGATAAGTATAACCTTAAACTGGGCTACATTACAGATGAGAACTCAAGAACATTTTTAATCTCCTGTTATTTACTTGTAACATCATGAATCACAGCATTTCACAGTGTACATGATATTCTCTGATGATATAATTACAAAGCTCTCTGTATAGTGTGCTTTCTTAATTCATTGTATTCAACATTCACCTTTTATCAAGGCATGCTCTAATTCTCAAATGCATATTGCTCAGTTAGAGACTAAACACAGGAATTGAAAACAAGACTCCAGATATCACAGCCACACCACAGTGTCCATGTGTCTGCTGTATTTCCCAACTTCAGTTTTCCCAACTGCAGCCCTTGCTCTCTTCCCATATGTGAGCAGCACAGGGTAGTTACAGGGTAGGTGCATCTGTACCTTAGAATGTGTGGCTGGAGCTTGTTCTCAGCCTTATCACATGGGATGTGTTTACATGATGAAAAATACCTCTGTGGTTGTTGTCAGGTGCTTGTTCTTGATGGAGAAGGTCTCAAAGTTGTGTGCTGGCAGTGCTGGGCAAGGTGGGGAGTCTGGGCACCTCACAGGTGCCCTTAGCTCCCTCCTTGAGGACAGATGCATAACAAATTGTTAGAGGAGTACTAAAAGAAACATTTTCCCACAGTGCCTCCACATATTGTGTCCCCTAAGGTCAATCAGGGAAGTGAACTTCAGGGGCTTCATAGACTCAGGGGCCTAGAACTGTGAGTGTCCAGGGCAGGGAGGAGCCTGTTATCCCATCTCTGGGCATGGCACAGACTCCATTAGGATAAACAGGGCTTATGCCCACATAGACAAGCTCCCATCCCTCCCCAAGGACTGCTCTCTCAGACCATTACAACTGGCCTGGATGGTGGTTCTGAGTTCATCCAGCACCTTCACCCTCTCCCCCACCTTTACTTCCAGGTCAGTCCCAACTCATGTTTCTTACTGTGATGCTTGCCAGAAAGGAGAAGGAGAGCAGCCTTTCGAGATCCAGGCTGCACGGTTCCTCATCTACTGCTAGTCCAAGAAAAGCTGAAACTGCTTGTTGAGGCTCAGTGTCAGATTTGAAAGGCTGCTGGTTACTGAGCTGCAGTGGATCTGCCTGGAGAAATGCCCTTGAAACTGCAAGCAGCAGCGTCTCCAGAGCCTCTTCTGAGTGTGCAAAGTCAGAGGGGTTGTCTGAATCTGTGTTGAACAGGAGCCGATCTGGAAGACTTCCTGTAAATTCCAGGGAAATGTCATTTGCTGTGGTAACCTTTGCTGAATCAAGCATTGATGATTAAGCAGCACTCCCAACACCCAGGCCTTTTACCCCAAGCTTTCTTAAAATTGTAAATTAATGGTTGGACTCTACGATATTAAAGGTCTTTTCTAACCTAAATGATTCCATGATTCATTATCTGCCGGCTTCCCAGCTCTGCCTTAGCTCTCCCTTGGAACTTACAAATACAAAGGTTTGCCCACAACCTAATTCTCTCTGTGGCTTCAAACCTTGCAGGGAAGATGCCAGGAATTTTCCAGATTTGTGCCCTCCCTCCACAGTTTGGCCAACACCAGCTGCTGCCTTGTCACTGAGGGGCCACAGCCACCACAAAGGTGAGTAACAAATTCGCAGGCCATCAGCAAATGGCCTTGTGGGTGCTTTCCCATCAAGGACCACATCCTACAAAGCCTTGGATTTTCTTTTGTTTCCTTTCCTTCTCCCACATCTGAATTTCCTACTTATGAACATGCAAATGCAACAGGGAAATTTAGGAAATCTGTTACTAAGGCAACTGATTAGGTGATGATGCAATTACCTTGTTATTTGAAAGTCAGGGTGCTGTGTGTTGCAATAAGCTCCTACCAAAGGGGAGAATAAAAGTTTTCATAATACTTTCCCACTCAAGGGCAGCACAGCCCCAAAAATTACTTGCATTGAGAATACACCAAGAATACCAGAAGTTAGCAAAATCTGGCTGACTTTGTTGTAAGAGGAGCTGAGGCAAAATCTCCTCCTTTCTCCAATGCCAACAGGATCGAGGAGGGGGTAACTCACTTTGGGGAGATGTCAAGAAGTCCATGAGAAAAAGCACTCCTGTGACATGAGCAATTAACAAGACATCCACTTATAACTACATTTAATTATGAAGAAAAGGAATCACAGCAGCAAATATTTAGGTCTTTGAACACAAATGTTGTACCTAAATGCAATTATGCAGATGACACTGGACTCCAGGACTGCAGCACCTCAATGCCTCGGTTACAGTGAGCAGCCCAAAACTGAACACAGGGTTTGAGGTGTGGCCACACCAGTGCTGAATACAGGGGAACAATCCCTGCCCTGCTCCTGCTGGCCACACTGTTGCTGATCCAGGCCAGGGTCCATTGGCCTTCTTGGCCACCTGGGGACACTCTGGCTCATGTTCAGCTGCTGTCGACCAGCTCCTCCCCAGGTCCCTTTCTGCTGAGCAGCTTTTCAGCCATGCTGCCCCCAGCCTGCAGCTCTGCAGGGGTTGTTGTGACCCAAGTACAGAACCTGTTATTTTTCCTTGTTGAACCTCACACAACTGGCCTTGGCCCATGGATCCAGCAATGCAGTTGAGCCTGGACTGGTTCTGCTGCTGTAGACCCTGCCTTTCCCTGGTTTGACCTCCTGTGGCTCTACCACAGGCTTCTCTTCTGCATTTTCCTTCCTCCTTCCTGGTGTCTCCACACATGCTGCCTCCCCCCTCCTATGCAGTCTTGGGCCCATGCAGCATATCTTTCACTTGACTGGTGCCCAAAGGTTCTAGCTCTGCATCAGACCCTTGCCTTTGATGTCAACATGCACTGAGCTGGGGAAGGAAGGGCCAGCAGCCAGCACAGGTGGTGGGGACCTGGTCAGCCTGCAGTGAGCATGGTATCTCCTTCCTTTTCCTCCATGCCTATCCTTGATACATTCAGTCTCTCCACTCCTGACACACCAGGATTGCCAGTCCAGGTACCTGCTGCCTGTGCTTGGTGCTGACATTCCTCACTGGACGAGTCACCTCAGGTCTGCTGCTTGCTTTGGGACCCTACTCAGCCCAGTGACGCATGCAACTTGGCTGCTTCTGCCAGCTCCCACTGTGAGCTTCCATGCTTCTCTGCACAGATCTGGCTCCTTCCTACATGCCAGGAGTCACATTCTGGGCTTTTTTTTTACCTCTGTTTTCAATGTTTTTCTTAACAAGTCCTCACACTGCTCATTTGCTCTCAGACAAGCCACAATTGTTATTTCTGGGGACTGAGGAAAGGTGCTGGAAGAATCAATAAAAGTCAGCAGATATAGATCTGAAGTGGTAGGTGTTGTCAAGAGATGCCAGCTGTGGCTGTTGGGACTTCCTGAGAGCTGCTGAGGTAGCCAGAGGAAGGGAGCCTATGCTGTTGGAGAGGACAGGCTAAAGAAAAAAAGATGGGGGAGAAAGCAAGCCTGCTGTTTTTGGCCCAAGATACCAGGAGTAAAGGAGTGGGAGATGCTGACCTGCTGTTCTGTACTCCACATCACCTCTTTAGCCCACACTGCCTTTCTGGAGCTGCACAGGTGCATTTGAAGTAATTTTTTTTAATAGCTTCAAAACTAAAACCCACTCAAGTCAGAGCTTGCACAGAAAGTCTGGTATCACACAGCACCACATGTGTGCAGGCCATCAGTCAGGCTAGAACACATGGGAATTGTTTGCCTGCCAGAGTGCGTGGAGGTGGTGTTGTCCAAAAACATTGTGGAGAAATAAATACCTTCTGAGGGACCAGGCTGGAAGAGGTGCAGAAGACCTGCTTGGACTGCTTTGCTGCCCAGCAGCTTCCCAGAACCAGACCAGAGTTCAGAGGGTGCCAGAGCAGTGACTGCACCATAGATCTCCACAGATGTCAACTTTATCATTCAGCACACTTCTCCCTGCTCCTCTTCCTTGGCCACATCCTCCTGGTCACCTCTCGTCTTCCAGGTGTGGTGCTGAGACAGTGCCAGAGCTGCCACCACCATGAGCCACACAAAAGCAGCATGTTGCTTCTGTAGGACATAAATCTTGGGAGTGGTGTCATGGTCTAGGATAAGGTGCATTTCTCAAGGATGGGGGCTGACTTGAGAATACAAAACATATTGTTCCTCCTTCTCTGTTGGGAAGGTGCCCCACAAAAATACCCAAAAAGCATAGGACACAGCTCAAGAGGGCTGCTTACAGCCTTCAGCCTCAGGCAATGTGCCATGCCTAATGCCACCAGAGGAGACCTACTGTATAATCTTCTATCAACCATTTGATCCGAGGCCTGCATTTGGCTAAATTCACCATCTCTGGAATTTAATTTGCCATTGGGTCTTCTTCTTATTGTGGACAGGCAAAGCCTCTGGTGGGAATCCCCTTGCATGCAGACTCCTTGCACGATGCAGCAGGCACCTACCTGATTTGGGGATGCTCTCTATCCCCATCCCTGCTTCAGGGCTGGCTCTGGCCCCTGCCGTGTGTGCGTGTACGCAGCTCTGTGCTTGCTGCAGTGATTTCCCAGTGGGCCAGGGAGGAAAAATGAAAAGGAAAACAAAATTGCAAAACCACATCTGCTCTGTGGGAAGTGCTCAGGTAGTATGAATTGCAACAGAGATGAGGCAACCCCCTACCACTTTCTAAATAGAGCCAAGAAGCGTATGCAACACTGGTAAAACTAAAACGATCATCACCTTCCCCTGGAAGAATTCATGCACTTCTGAATTTATTTTCCTGATTGCTGTACACTCTGTTCTTTTTTCCTTTCCTTTTTTTTTTTTTTGGTAAATACTGTATCTTATACCACTCTTCTACAGTTTTATAAGAGAGGGCAATTTGAGCACAACCAGTCAGTGTGTAGATGCTGAAATCCAATTCAGCAGGCAGGGCCACAGCAAGGTCCCGTGGAGAGAAGCAGAAGTGAAAAAGTCAGTGGAAAGTGAAAAGGTAGAGAAAAAGTGGTGGGGGAAGGAACAAAGGTGCCTGCAGGAAGTGGTCTCATGTAGCAGCCTCCTTTGTGTTTGTTTCTGTCCAGGCAGGCCCTGGGCTTCCACATGAGGCATTCAGATATGATCCCCTTAACACCTTCACTTCTCAAAATCTCCATGTCTAACACCCACCCACCCCTCCACTAGGATTTTCTTGCGCCGTGTTTCCAAAATGGCTTTCCTCTGGTGACATCCTTGTTGAATAATATGGACTTTGCAACATGTGAGATGAGAGCAGCTGAGTCATGTCTTTCCTCTGTGCTCCCCAAAGTGGGAAGCTGCTCAGGCCTAGAGGCAAAAGCAAGGTTTGCTTTTAGCTACCTGAAACAAGGCTCTTCTCTTCACTCATCGCCCGTGGTGTTTTACTGAGTGCTCTGTGCCAGAGGAAAGAGGGTGTAAGGCCATGACCTCACCAAAGTGTTTCCCATCTCTGTTTTCCTGGGAGTCAGAACAGCAGGGAGAGGGGCTCACTGGAGTGCTCCAGATGTGCACATCTGCTGGGGACCTTATGGCCACCTGGAACAGCCACCGAGACTCCCAGTCCCCAAGTGTTTCAGCCACCACATCTTGACAATGATGGGGAGCACCCCAACCCTTGAACCACAGGCCCCCAGCACAGCTTGGAGGACCACTTCCACCTATAGACAACAGGAAAATCCAGGCACAAAACCAGTTTAATTCAAGTCTACAAAATGGTGACATCAGGATGTCACGATGCCAGGAATTTCCTCCCTTTCTCAGTCCAGCTCATGGCTCCTGCCCTCACACAACCCTCCTTAGCAAGTTGCTCCTTTAGCCTTTAGCTACAGTGAAGAGTCCACTCCTGAAGCCACTGTTTTTCCTTCCTAGGGGCAAACATGGCTTGACCTTTTCGCTTGCTTTCTGGGAAATATTTGCTTTGGTTCAGCTCAGAAGGGCTCTATGGGGCCTTGGCACAGCATCCCAAAGAGATGTAGATCCCCATAGTGTCCAGTTAGGTTTTCTGCCTTTAAATGTTTATTTTCCTGATTGTAATATACTTTCATTCCAAAAATAATTGGATACTTCAGATAGAAGTAATTATTTAAAATTTTTATTGTAATGTTTTATATTCATAGCAATAATTACGAGTTAATTATGATGGTCAGTCTGCTTTCAAATTTTTATGCTTCTGTAACAACTTCTGTAACAAGTTCCTTACATACATGGAGCCATGTTGAAGCTCACTCTGAAGGGCTCTGTACAGTTACAGGATTTTTGATGTGCATTTTTATATTCTTTGGAGGTCAGATCTGAACTGAGGGTGATTAACAGAAATTCACTGTAATTGAAATATTTTCCATTGCTGAGCCCTTTAGAAACCCTTCAGCCCACCTCTGTCTCTTCTATCATTTCATTTGTCCCTCTGTTTTTTAATCCAGGAGTTGATATTTTCACTAGGCTTTTGCAACACAGTATTGTACAATATCATGACTGCTTTCTGTGAGAAAACACTAAACAAATGCAGTCATAGAATCATACAATTGTTAAGGTTGGAAAAGACCCCCAAGGTCAGCTGGGTGCCAACCCAGCACTACCAAGTCCACCACTAAACCATGTCTCTGAGTGCCACATCTATACATCTTTGTGCCACCACAGATGGCCACTCAGCCACTCTCTTGGGCAGCCAGTTCCAATACTTGATGACTTTTTCCATGAAGAAAATTTTCCAAATACCCAATCTAAACCTTCTTTGGAGCAACCCAAAGCCATTTCCTCTTGTCCTATTTCTTATTACTTGGGAGAAGAGACTGATCCTCTCCTTGCTAAAACTTCCTTTCACATAGTTCTAGAGACCCATAAAATCTCCCCTCAGTCTCCTTTTCTGCAGGATAAACAACACAAACTCCCTCAGCCACTCCCCATATGACTTGTGCTTCAGAACCTTCACCTTCAGTCATGGAATCACAGAATAGTTGAGACTTGAAGGGATGTCTGGAGATCATCTTGTACTGCATGAAGCCTGGCTGATAGACCAAAAATGTGATCCTCTTCCTGCTTGTGGCAATATAAATCAGAAGTTAATGTTTTCTGTCAGCTTTAGGCTGCAGACCTGGGGTTAAGCCTGAGTTAATTTGTTTTGGCAATGTGCTGGGATTGCTTTGGGAGGCAAACTCGAAAACTTCCCAGAGGATCTCAGAAGTAAAGCTTTGCCTATTCCCCTGTGATCTGGACTTCCAATTTAGATAGAATTCATTTGCACTGCAAAATATGAACTCTCATTTTGCACAGCAAGTGCAGTATTACTGCCTTACTGAGTCAGAGAAGTACTCAGGCTAGGTAGGAGCACTGAAGCTCATCCCTCCACCAACTTTCCACAAACTGGATGTGGGTGCAGTCCATACTCCTCACTAGGCCTCTGAGAGGCATCTGAGTGGATGCTTATAGAAAATGGGAAAACATCTCCTGAGTGTGGAGGTCTGAAGTCAGGAGGTACGTCAGTGTAGGGAAGGAGCAGACCTGAGCCAGGAGCTGAGGTAGAGGCAGCCTGGCTGAGAGACCCACTGTTACCTGCATGTAGCAGCAGCACACACTCATCAATTGCTGCCAGCAGTGCCAAATCCCGTTTTCCAGGTCATCAATCTTACCAGTCACTGCAAAACATTATATAACTCCACTCTACTTGATATTCAGCTTTCATCACATCTCAGTAGGGCTTAAGCCAAAGATCTGGGCAGATTTTGCAAAATCAGACCCAGCCTGTTAATGAGTGCCTCATGTTTTTGCTGTTGTGCTTTAGTGTGTGCTGCTCCCTGTCTCTGAGACACCATGCCTCATTCACATGGGTTGGGCAAGGGCAGTCAGGCATCCCTCCAGAAACTTACTAAAGTGTGCTGAAAAGCTTAATGTCATGGGCCACCCAGTTAAATGTCTGGGAGAAGCATGTATCCACGTGATGAAATGAGTTCCTCAGCTTTGCTGGAGTAGCTTTCGGTAGAGCTGAGCCTGTGGCAGGACCAGCACTGGCTGGCAGTGTCCCAGCCTTGCCCTCCATCCTCGCTGATGGGAGAAGTACACGGTCCAGAATGAAGAATAAACAGGGAGGGTGTGCTCAAAGGAGGAGCTTGTTGCATTGAAACCCCAGTCAAAGGTTGTGTGCTGTGTCAGAGTATTCCCCAGAGCATCCTTAGAGCTGCCACACAGTGCACTGGGGTGGGTTTTTTTTTGCTTCCTGCATCAGCTTTGCTTAAAATATCAACTCCCATTCATTTGTGGTCCTTCAACTCACAGTCCTCAGTCCAATGTCATCCAACCACACAGTTCACAGCTCTACAGTTCCCTGTATCTCTTCTCCACCTTATCCTATTTGGAAATTTTGCAAAAGGCAGAGGAGAGTTTCAAGGTGAGACAGTCCAAGAGGTAAGAAAATGAGGACAGCCTTAGTGGGCTGAACCAGAAGTCCATTGAAGCAGGAATTCTGATGGTCTCTGGATGGAGGAGGAAATTGATGCATAGGAAAGAGTGCAAAAACAGCATGAGAGAACCCACTGTACAGCTTTCCAGCAGGATAGCAAGCCTACTGCAGCTAATAACCATCTATGACCTTAAAAGTAGAAACAATCACAACTCTTCACATTCCCTGCGTGTGAGATGCATTGCTGCCTTTTTTTCCTCACCGTGCCATGTGGGTGTGACAATAAAAACCAATAAAAATGCTGAAAGTAATCTCTCCACAAAAATCACCATGGAGCTACTAATACAATTCTCTCCCAGGACCAGCTGGGGGATCAGCCACACCTGACAGATGTGAGTTGCTTTGCCAGGGCACCATTAGACAGCACTCGAATTTGGTGGAGATGAGAGTCATGGCCAGCCCTGCCTAAAATTCAGATGTGGCTCCTGTTCACAAAATCTTTCCCGCCTGCTCTCTGCTAACATTTAATGTCTGTGCAGTTCATGCTCACAAACACTTTAAAGCCCTAGCTAGTCACTACAGACTAACTCTGCATTTAACCATTTGGGGAGATTAAATATCACATTTCATGTTTAGGATAAGACAAATCGCTCTTTGCCTTGAGTTGGTTAGATGGATGACTGGTTGGTATGAATCACAAATGCTACAGTCCAACACATAATTCCAGATTGAGCACGGTGTTATGGCACATGGTTATGTTCCCTGATTTGATGGCTTATTTAACTAATCAGCACAGCAGGAGCAGTTCGTTTCAACTATTCCAATAAATGAGAGCTCTGTAATTTGCACATGCAGCTGTAATAGTTGTAATGCTTCATTCCTGCTGTGCTGCTTAGTTACATAAACCATCTAGTTGGAATCAATACTTATTTACTGTACCTAATCAACACAGTTTGAATTATAAACATGCGGAATTTGCATATAAGCTGAGGCACTGAGATTTCCCCCAGGTACAAATATCTGAGAGTTTCTTAATCCGTTCAAAAGGTCAGGAGGAAAGGATGTAAAAAGCAGCAGAATAACTGACAGCCCAAGTGAAGGCTTTGTTAGGTCTTTTCATGGGAAATTCGGGCATTTGATATTCATAACAAGAGGCTGCTGGAAACTATGAAGGAAATACACAAGAGCAGCCTCTCCTGTGCTGCAGAAACTTTGACCAGTTATCTTCTGGCAGCTTTCAATTACCAGAGGATGGGCTGATGGGCTGGAGGCAGAAGGAGGAGATGAAGGTCCAGATCTCATCACGAAGGCTGGTGACATTTGACAGCACCTGGGGCAAGCAGGGGCTGGTGAACACCTCCATGCACATCAGAGCCTCTGTATCACAGCTGGTGAACAGCACTCCTGGAGGAGGCCTGATAATAATTGATCCTGTCCATTTCCTACCTGGCATCTAATAGATAGCAGAGATTCAATGTCCCTATCTAAGGCACACAGGGCTCACCCTGTTCTGCTTCTCTTCAGACCCCCTCAAGCCTGAGCTCTTGCCAAAACTGGTATTAGCAGCAAAAGATAGTTTAGGGGGTGGCTGACCACCCACTCCATAGCCTGTTCTGGCATACTCCTTGAAATGCTCGCCACAGAGCACCCCAGGTGCCATTGGGGTGAGCTGTGCAGGAGGCAGGGAGGTCTCTGCTCTCATGGGCAGAGGGGCTGCTGGGCCAGGTGGGGGCCAGGGCTCTGCTGGACCAGTCAAAGTGGCAGCCAGGATCTGCCCAACTTCCCCTCACAGTGCACAACTTGAAAGATTAAAAGAGCACTGTACCCTATACCCATTTGCAAAGGAACTGACTATTTTAATTCCCAAGATAATTTCCTCCTAGTATAAAAATAATAGAAGGAAGAGGGGAGAAGTTGAAAAGGACTTCATCCTCAAAAAGACAGTTTAGAACTCCCAGTTCTCAAACAGGTTTGCCTTGTCAGTTTTGTTTTGATTTCAATTTAAGATCTTTGTTTTAATAGAATATTCTCCTGGAGGAATGCACAGCCAGTTTGTCAGAAGCATGTTTAATCAGAGCAGATGGAAGGCAAAAGCTGGTGATTGCTGTGAGCTCATGTGCCTTCACATGGTACATCTGGGGTTGTCTTTCAGAACTGGTTCCAGGCTTCACAGCAGTCTCTGCAAGACTGAGTTTTTCAGCCCAAAGCAGGCAGATGAAATGAGCTTGCCTGGGGGTCGGGTTTGCTGCCCTGGCTGCTCTGGTCTGGGAGAAGATGTTGTCTCTGCGGGTGTCCCAGCACAACCCCTGGCCCCTTTGGGAACAGCAAGCTGGGGAGCTCTGCTTCTCAGGGTGTCAGTGCTTGGTGCCTCAGCTGAACACCCCTCTTAGCTCACCTGCACAGGCATCTGATTCTGTTTTCAATGCTTCAACATGTCTGAGATGTCTGTTTGAATAGCAGCAGTGGCACAAGTCATGGGGCAGCAGCTAGGGGCAGGTCTGGTTCATTGGGGTATCTTAAATGCTTGTCTATTAAGCATTTTAAAACAGAGGTTAAAAGGAGACCTTTCCTGCCAGAGAGACTGCTGGGTGTTGTATTCCTGTATTTGGAAATCCCTGAGATACATGAAAGAAGCTTGTGGGCTCAAAATGTCTCCCTGAAGCAGAGTACTTGCTCCCTGCTCTTGCTACACCATGGAAAAACTATCCCAGTAGCACAGTACCAAAATACCTTGTAAACCACAGCCCTCTGGGCATTAGCTTGCTTTATGAGCCTTCCTCTGGCTTTTCCAGCAGTGCTAAAGGAAATTACACCAAACATGACAGCCTGCTCCCCTAGGCTTTATAGGGCAGGTCCCCATAAAGGAATAAAGGCTTTAAATGGGGACTAGCCTGGCAGATGAAGGCCAATGTCCCTGATAGGAGGGTGGGTTTTGTTCCCAGCCTACTGAAAGACTTCATGAGGCAAAGACATGGCCTCTGCATGTGCTTTCACCAGCAAACCACGATGAGACCTTTTTTGTAGTATAAATTGAAGTATGTGAGCCTGTGAGGTCAGAAATCTCTGCTTCCAAGGCAAATGCAGCACACCAGTGAGCACACATGAGTATCTTCTAGAAACAATTTTAAGATCAGCATGTAGAATACTATGTCCCAGGGTTAATTTTTGCTATTATTGAAATTCTTTTACTAATAGGCATCCTGTGATGAACCTGGAATGAGCATTGAACTCTCTGACCCCCACTACCTGTGACTGCAGAGTTGGGCATCTGCTCCGAAATTCAACAGAAACCCCTTCAAAGCCCACAGTGTTGTTAGCAATATTTGCATCTTGGTGCTTGGTTGCAGCATGCTTTTCACAGCATCCTATAACCTGAATTCATTTCCTAGCTGAGCTTCATGGGATGCTGGACAAAATAGAATAATTCGAGCGGTTCACAGATCTCAGCTTGCCCTCGTACCCACAGTGTGTAAATCCTGTAATCAAAAGAAACAGATTTAACACAAACCTAAAACAGATTTTTTACCTACAAATCTATACACTCTGATGGCCTCTGCCTGAGTCTGAGGAAAATCTGGTTAGGTCAAGGAGATTGTCTCTCAGTATCACTTTGGGCCTTAGAGGATGCCCTCCCTTAGGATGCAGGTACAAGCCAAGGTGGGCAGTTATGCTGGTGCACAAATGTGCTCCCCAGTGCAAGTGCATCCCTCTGAGCACACATGCTCCCAGTACACAAGTACAGGGCAGACCTGCACTGAGCTGCCTGGCTCTGCAAAGCCTTGAACACAGCCCAGGAGGTGCCTGCCCCTCTGGTCCTCCCCACTCTCCTTATTTGCTGACCATCTTCTGCACCTGCTGGGTTTACAGCATCACAGGGTCCTGCAGGCTGGTGAGACTTCTTTAAAACACACCACAGCTGCTGTTGCCTTTGCATCCTGAGTTTGTCTCAGTGCACTCAGGTTTTGGCTTTGCTGCATTGTCAGCAGTATTTCTGTTCACAAAATCTTTGCATTGGGGTGCTGGTTGCCGCATTTGAGTTGTGTGAGGAAGCTGGCAGAAAATTGCAAAGGTTTCCCCCTTTCCCTTTTTATTTCACTCAAAATGTGTTTTCAGTCATTAGTTGTTCTGTGTCCATGAGCATTTCAAATAACTGAGTGGAGGTGGATGCTCAGTTATATTAGCTCTGGACTTGTTAATCACCTTGGACTTTGCTGGGCTCAGCAGAGACAGGGGTCTCAGAACACTTCCTCCAAGACATAATAAAAAAAATATAAAATAGTAGTACAAAATCAATACGATAATAATATAAACAACATAAATATAAATGAAATAAATGATTTTGATATTTTAAAGGAATATAATAAATATAATGATAAATAACATTATAAATATAAAATAACCTGGTATAAACAATAACAAAGTTTGACCATTTCTCTGATATTTCTGATCTATGTCTGCACACATGTTGCATATGTTGAGAACAGGGCTGGATAAGTTGCAGTTTAAACTGATGCTCATTTGATCAAATCTCAGTTTTCCAAATCTCACTGATCTTGTTCTTTTTCTTCCCTCTCTCTCTGCCAGTCCTCTAGCCCTTTTCCTGATGAGCAGGATTGTGCTCATCACAACAGAGATTAGGAATAACTTGACTGAATTTAGTGACACATCCCAGATTCTCCACAGCACATCAAGTCTGAGGAACCATCCCAAACAGATTAAGTGAATGTGAGCCATGAATAAATTAAAAAGCCCATTTTTTAGAATAGCTAAGAAAACATAATTTTAAAAAATGAATACAGGAATGAAATGTAGAGGAAAATATTCTCCACAGAGCTCCTGGTGTCTTCCATGGTGGCTGCCCATACCTGCCCAGGTTTGCAGCAGTCTGAGGCAGGGGCTGGAAGCAAAGGGCACTTTGTGTGTCCAGGGGTGTTCACTGGAGCAAATCCCCCCACAGTGAAGCCAGCACTAGTCAGCAGAGGGCAAAGCCAATATGGATTTTAACCATAGTTAAAAGGATGGAGAATTTCCTCTTCAGCACAGCTGGTGGACAGTAATGAGAGGATGGCTGCTGGGACATGGCTTGAGGAGAACCAGCAGAGCAATCTTCTCAGCCCAGGCTCAGGTTTCCCCTCTCTCCATGGCCATGACTATGCAATGAAGCTCAGCTCTCAGCAAACACAGCTGCCCCCACTCCCTGCCCCTTTTCCCCTGGCATGGTACATTTATTAAAGTGTGTGTGTTGGCTTCTTTGTACAGCTGCCTGTCAGGCATGTGGGCTGGTTTGTTAAAATCCCAGCAAGAAACACAGTCAGACTCTATGAAGTATCATTTAAAATACTATTTATTAAGCCTAATAGGATAAAGAAAGAGGGAACAGCATAGATAAGCTAACATCCCTTTAGGTACTGAGAGTCTCACATTGAGCAGCATCCAACTGCCCTCCCATTGGCTGCAGCACAATGTGGAGACTCTGCCCACAGAAAAGGTTACCTTATTTTGGTCATTCAAGATATTACAGGGTTTTCTTGCAGGAAAACAACCCTGTTCATCATTTCTCCCACCCAACAGGCAGGCTGCTCCCATGAGAACTTGTTGCTACATTGTGGAATAAAGACAAGGCCAAGGTGGTGTAACTGGGACAGAGTGAGAGCTGCCTGCAGGATCCTCCACTGCAATGACCTGGCTCACTCTGTCCTGTACCAAGGGAGATGTGCCACAGCCCTGGAGGCAGCTGGTTTGTGGGAATCACCAACCATTCCCATTGGGATCACTGCAGGCAGGAACACCACACTCCCCTCTCTCCATTCCTTGGAGAACTAGCCATCATTTGGTTCTTGGGTGTACTCCACCCCTTCAGATACAGACAGCTGAAATAAGATTAGGAAAAATCAAAGCATTGAACCATGTTTTCATTGGGGTATTTTTTTGCTCAGCAAGGGGTGTTATGTTTTCCTGACATGTTGGTCCCAGATTTTAAATAACTCTCCTCCCTCCTGACACAGCAGAAATTCCGTCGTGTGAAAGACACTCCTTTCATTTTTGTCTCACTTTTCTGCCAATAACCATAGATATACCTATATTTAGTTGTATGTCTCTATCCATGACAGGCAGGAAAGAAATTCTGGCATGAATATACTTGTTCACATGCCTAATTTTCATTTGCTTGAATAAAATTCCCTCTCCAGACATCTGTTTACCCATCCATCCAACTACTCATCCATCCACATGAGCAGAACAACCCATAAAAATATTTGCAGAAGAACAACCCAAAAGGGGTACAGCTGCAGCTGTAATAAACTTCAGGTAATGGAGAATCCTATTTTTAGATTTTTTTGACAATCCATCCCTCTCTGATTTATGCTGTGCTGCCAGTATATTTATGATAGGAAAACTAGTTGAAGAAAACAACTAAGTGTTGGCTGAGCAGTTTTTAAAACTCTGTTTTAGTGCTGCTGTTTACCTTTTAAAATATTAGGAAATGGTCAGAAAAGATAACTTGGAGAGAAATTCTGCTGAAATCTTTCCTCTGGTGTGTTTTTTCAGGCAGGTGTGTTAAGTAACAGGAAGAGAGTTCTGCTTTCTGACAGAAGGCATGTGGGTAAGAAATGCAAATATTTTAGGAATGAAATTTGTTTAGCCTCGAGAAGGGGAGGCTCAGGGGGGACCTTGTTGCTCTGTACATCACTCTGAAAGGAGGGTGTAGTGAGGCTGATCTCTTCTACCATGTCTGCAGTAAGAAGACCAGAGGAAACAGCCTTAAGCTGAGACAGGGGAGATTCAGATCAGACATCAGAAAAAAAATTTCACTGTGACAGTGGTCAGGCCTTGGAAAAGGTTACCCAGGGAGGTGGTGGAGTCACCATCCCTGGAGGTGTTTAAGAGGTGTCTGGATCTGGAACTGGGTGATGTGGTTGAGTGGTTACAGTGGTGGTGCTGGGTTCATGGCTGGACTTGATGATCTTAAAGGTCCCTTCCAACCCTGATGATCCTCTGATTCTGTTGTGTCATGGTACTACAAATGGTGGAGGGAAGAGCTCTGCACAGTAATGCTCAGGTGGATTATCTGCTTTAATCTTCCAGGTGCAACTCCAGTGATCCTTCGGGAGTCAGAAATAAATATGGAAGAGTTTGCACAAAATTAAGTCTGACAAAGGAATATATCTGAGGATAAACACATAAATATTTTTGCTCCTTCACATGGTTTTGGCACCCCAGGCAACAGATCATGTTGTGAAGATATGAAAATGACATATTTTCTTCCCCTTTGACTGGTTGCAAGTTTGTGATACAATACTCGACACCCCAAGAACACCTAAGCAGTGCTAAATAAATGATCTTGCTATAAAATTATAGATTTTTTCAGCATCCTTCACCTTCTCCCCTGTCTTCCTGCGTGTCTCATAATTTCCTAGCCTCACCTCCCACAAAAGCATGACCAAAAATTAATGGCCTTACACCCACTGTCCTTCACCAGGTTTTTGTTGCTTTAGCTCTTCCTTGAGCTTGATGGATTTTGCCCAGCCACCCTCCCTGTGGAAAAGAGCATCTCTCCAGCTCTTTCATGCAATATTCTTTTCCCTTTGGGTGGTCTCTTCTTCTCCCTTGGAATCCAACAGGAAGGGTGAAATAAACAGCAAGTGAAGGAGTTTCCTGATGGGAATTTCCTCCTTGATTAACTCCACTGAAGCCTCTTCTGGGAAGGGTCTTGGCCAAGTCCAACATAGAAGTGTTTGCAAGCATGTACTTCCATGGAGACGACCTTGTATCTTTTTTAGGCAGACCTGGCATCATAGGGACCATCCTTACCAAGGTCAGCATGGGACATGCCAGAATACAAGGCTGAGGTGCTGCTGCTCTCTTGCCCTAACAGTGGCTCAGGAGGTTTCCCATGATTTATTCCTTACACACCAAAGCCATTGATTTATGGATCTCTCCATCCTAAGGAAGTGTCTAGACTTCCTTGTGGCTTTGATAGCATCAATGATTTAGATAATGCTTCAGCTGGTTCCCAAAGATTGTGCCCTGCCCTGGGCTGCTCTGGCTTGGGTATCCTCATTGTTTTACAGAGGATGGTTCATTTATAAAAGCTATTGACAAATCTAAGTCAGAAGGAAAGCAGAAAAATCTGTAGGTGATCAGACTTCAGCATCTTTGGTTTTGACATTAAGACTGTAGCACATTTCAATACCATGCACTTTATGCTACCACTAGAAAGGTGTGTTGAAGCCTGTGGACTAAATAATCTAAACTAGGGAAATATGGTAGTTCAAATATAAAAATGGAATGTGGTGAGCTAACACAAGGAAAGTCAATTCCCTGTAAACTCCCAGCATTTCCAGGTCAATTCAGGGCATGCACATCACAGAACCTGACAGTAGGGAGAAAACAGTCCTATTTCATTCCCTGACTATCAGATTCCAATAGCAATAATGAACTCTGGCCAAAGCACTTGTTTGGGAATTTATGATCAATTGAGGTTATTGGGCCTTGGCCTTAGGTCAAGCAGGTCTCCAGGAGGTCATTAATATCTATTAAATGCTCTGCATCTCCCTTATTGTTGTTTAAATGATGAGCAACTGTGAATTATAAGTGTCTGCCATATATCAAGTGGTTCAAGGTTGCTAAATCTGAAATACATTAACAGAGGTAAACTGAGCTCTAATTAGAAATTTGTTACCATTCACTTGTACTTTCTGTCACAGACCTGGAGGTTGGGCTGTACTGAAAGCTGATGTGAAATAAAACTTGCAATGCTTTGCAGAAAAAAGGAAAAAGAGATACTGGAAAATACAATACAAAATTATCTTCTTCAATGCCATTTATTAAATGAGGTCTCTAGCCTCTTCTATCTGAGATACACTTTATATCATGAGTCTTGGAGGAGGAGTAAAGATGGGGGAAACAATGAGAGGGAATGTATTTTATATACATCTCATTTTCAGCAAAAGAGAAAAGAAAACATGAGATGAATGAGTTTCTTAATAGATAATGTATTTTCAATAGCAAAAGAAAAGCATTCTGGAGATCCTTAACTCTATATTAAATTGACCACAATGGACAAAGTAATATTTACAACATGGTTTGAAGGGCAAAAGAGAACCAGTGTGAAAAAGAAGCTGCTCTGAGCCACAGGTGTTATTTTCTGAAATGAAAGGTCCAATACACCTCTCAGGAAAAAACTAAGCAGTGTTGTGTGTGGGAAGTGCTTCTGGCCCTAAATTGAGAAACCCATATGAAATTTCCCAATATTGGATGTAAACCTTTGCCTGAGCCACCTCACTGTTGGATGACTTTTTTTGGTGCAGGATTGTATGTGTATGCTGGACTGGACATGGGGAGCAATTTTGGCAGCTAAGATACCACTGACCTCTGCTGGGAGTAATCAGACACATTTAGTTTCTGTCATGGGTGTTGTGCTGCTCAGATGTGGTGGAGATTCCTCTGGCAGATGCTGGGGTGTGTGTATGTGTGTGTAGATATATAAATATATCTATATATGTAAGATATGCACACCTATGTGTAGCTGCATGCACCTTCCATCCTTGCTGTCAAGACAAGAGATTACAGCGAGAAATTTCTTGGCAGTGAGGAAGATTTAGGCCTCCTAAAGAGAAGAATCCCTACCAGTTTTCTCTAGAATATGATATCATACACATATAAATGCACAAGCTTCACGGATCTTTGAGTTGCTAAGAGTTGAAGGGTGATGATGGGATTCTAAATGCCTGGCCTGTAATGATGTGACTGAAAAGCAGAGGAGTTTGTGATGATTGGCACAACTTCCAGTTTCCTGATGGACACACACTGCAAAGGCACAGATCATGAGCAATTCAGTTCCAGTTAAGTAAAGATTTGAACTGGCAGTGCACAAAACAGAGACAGATTGTGCAAATAAAAGAGCTCAAATAAAGAGGTGTCTGAGAGGAATCGGCACCTTTCCCATCAAAGCACGGCTAGTAGTGAATCATTTTGTAAGTAAATAAAAAGATCTTTCTCTCCATGACATCCAGTGTAGGCATGTTCAGTCAGTGGCTCAGAGAAGAACACAAGCTGGAGGCAGCCCATTGGAGAAAGTGTTTCCATAGGAAGAGTCAGAGATTATAAACTGAATTAATTTGTTCTCTTATAATGAGTGGCATGAAGTAATTACTGCAGAGCAGGAAACAGATCAGATGACACTACAGTGGAGTAGTGAAGGGAATTCAAAACACCATGTGAAATTTTGTTCAATAATGCTGAAAAGTGGTACTGGCCATACAATTAACAGAAGACAGAACAGTACTACATCTAAAGTCTGCTCTGTCCATGAAGCAAAGTCAGGTTATGATAAAGCAACAAACCATTCAGATTGAACAAAAAAGCGTAGACAAGTAGGATTTATTCCCATACTGAAACTTTCTAGCAGCATTCCAGTTATCCATGTATTACAGGAATTTATTGTCATAAGGACAGAAGATGAATCAGGTGTTAAGACTGGAGATAGCAATGAGAAAAGACCGATTTTGATTACAAAAAAAAGAAATTATAAGATTTAATGAGACAAGATCTAGTGTGGTTGAAGAGAATAGAGGCCAGATTACAGGATAGAGACAAGAAAACAGAGTTGTCCACAGTGACAGATAATGCAGAAAAGGCCAAAGGGGTTTTGATCTGGGAGAGAGAGAACTGGGTTTCATCATAAGAAACTTACACTGAGATGGTGAATAGACATGCATGAATATTGAAGGGATTAAAGGCAAAGCTGAAAAAGGGAAGTTGAGCTGGGTTTGCAGCTCAGCCAGAAAAACAGCATCTGAAACTCTGGGGGAGGCTACAGTTGCCATTGGAGAATATACAAGAGGAGAAAACAGAGAAATGGGAGGAGGAATCAGGAGGGAGGAAAATACTTTAAATATATAATGAGAAGTATTTTTTTCTTTTCTAGACATTTGGATGGTCTGGCAGCATCTTCAATTAAGTTGCCTCTTAAATATGGAGGGAAGCTGTTAGAAACAGAGGATGCCAGCAAGAAAGGACTGGAATTAAAAAGAGCTGGTTGGACTGTACCTCAAACTGAAGCACAATTTAGTTCCATTTTCAGGCAGAAAATAATGAAGGTACCAGCTGCTAAACGTTACTAATCAGCCATGGAGATCCATCCTGTGCTAACAAAAATTTCCATGTGACCTTCAAATAGCCACACAAGGCTGTTCAGCATTCTCCAGCTGGGAGGTGGCAGACGAGACAACTGTGGCAAGCCCCACATGGAAAAGGAAACCCAAAAAACTACACTTGTGCTGCACAGTCAGAAAAGACAGAGGGCTGTTTCTCCTTCCTTCATGCTCTATGGGTTGGTTTTTTTAGAGCAGCTCAGCCTTTGACAAACAAGAGCCATTTATGGCTTGTTGTCTTGTCCCTCCCAGTTGCCATGGCCATACGGATGCTGTCAAACTCCCACTTGCAGCTCCTGGTGGGTAACACAGGTCCACGCTCAGGTGGCACCATATGGTCTTTCACCCACCTGTCTCTTCTAAACACAAACTACAGTTCAACATCTTTATGTATTTTTAGTGATTTTTTCATGTATCTGAGGGGAAAGAACACTCACTTTAATCCTCCCACTGCTTAAAATTCCTAAATATTTCTAAATAAATACTTTGGCCTATCCTTTCTGACCTTGAAGGACTTTTAGGCATGGTCACAGAGGCAGATAGAAGCAAGACTGTCTGTCCTTATGTTGGCCAGATGGCAGTGTTTTATCCCACGTATATTTTTGTCGTATCCCGTATTAAAGATATTGCTAGAGAGCTCTGCATTACCACTGTGGCCTGTCCCTGTGCATGTTTCTGGCAGCTCCTAAGTCCTTATGAATGTCCCAAATGAGACAGGAATGGATTTGCTATGTGAGATTGTCAGAGTCATAACTTAGCTGTTCAGAAAATTCACTGGACAAAAGAGATTTTGCCAAAACCAGGTGCACATAAAGATCTCCCAGTGGGTTTTGACTGTGCTGAAATACTGAACTAACCCCAGCTGTTGGGCAGTAACTTTGGAGCAAGGTAAGTATAAAGTACTGGAACCAAAATTACAGCAAAAAGCCTACAGCTTTTAAGAGCATAAAATCTGATATTAATATGCAGCAAATATCAGGCTTATTAATAACAGATGCTGAAGAGTTAGCAGAGAAGGAAGACAGGAGCAGCGTGGCAAAAGTTATTTTAGATTTGTTTATTTGATTACCTGGAACCCAGTATGGGTAGAAGCAGTAGGTGCCTTGTTCAGGCAGAGCAGCATAGGTTGTACTCATAAATATTAAAGCAATTACCTGTACAGATGTAATACCAGTGATCTGTTACAACATTGAAATATAAAGTGTTACTATATTGCTACTACATGCTCATCTTGTCAAATGACTAGGGAAGGATCCTGGATGGGCAAGTGCCAAAACCCTCCGTTCAGACTTTGTCTTAGGAGTTAATAGCTCAATTTACCAGTCTGATTTTGTGGATTTCGATTTGGGAAGGAGACAAATAAAAGTGCTTGGGTGAGTGTTTTGTGGCTTGATCTGAGGTTTTGCTGATATTGATCAAACTACACTGAAAACCCAGGGGAAGACGTTGCAGTTGCAAATTTCTTTGTGATTTAGGTATTTGGGCAAGGATCCAGGTTCAGCTTAGATTCCTCCACCAAGGTGTCTATGCTGCCAGCTCCAGCCATGTGCATTTTGTCACCTGATGCCCTCTGAGATGCCCTGTGGTCCTTCTCAGAGCTGGCAGATAGGACCCAGTGATTACAGTAGGTCCATGCCCTAATACACCAGACAGGAAGGATATCCTGCACCTTTTAAACCAACATCAGGTTGACACCACAAATGACTCCATGTTTGGGAACAGATTCATGCCTAGGAGATTTCCCTCCTGCCAGTGAAAAGTCTTTGATAGACCAGATTTGTCTCATGCCTCTCCTAGGTGTGGTAGTTCAGAGACAGCTAGGCAATAAGAAGTTAAATAAATGCTTGTGAGAAAACTTTTGCCCAACAGCTTTTCCCAGGTATCTCAGGCTTCCCTTATCTCAGTCCATGTGGGTGGCAGGCACCCAGGGAAATGGCTCTCTGCTGCTCCAGTGTCCAACCATGTCCATAGTGTGGCTTGCTGTAGTCTGCTCTTTCCATCTCTTGTGACTGGCAAAGCACTTTCCTGGTGTAAGGAGGAGATGTGCACTTGTGTGTGAACATTTATAAGAGTTTATTCAACATCCAGGAAATCCCAGTATAAAAGCAAGGTTTGCATCAGCTTTTTAACTCTGGTGACACTTCATCTGTCAGGTGTGGTATGATGTGGAGCTGTGAGTTCCTCAGCTTAGAGCAATTTTTCAAGTTAATGATCAAGTGAATTATCGAGTATCCTGTTCATAATAGGTGGATAACTTAGATGTCTATATTGATGAGTCCCTTTGTTTAGGTCACAGACAAATCGTTCTCCTGAATTCTTGAGTTTTGGTCCTTGGCAGGTGGGCAGTTGTGTCTGTAAGCTGGAACATTCTGAATGGGTGAGACATATGGAGGTGTGTCTGACTCCAAGCAGACACCACAGAGGAGAAAACCATCCTGAAGTGCCACTCATGAGACCTCAGTTCTGTGCATGTGCATGTACGAATGTGTACAGGTGTGAGCAGTGCACTGTCCCTGTGGAGAAACCCTTCCCAGCTCCATCCACCTAACAAACCCAGTGGCACCCCAAATAAGCAGAAAAACATCCTGATTTTACACTTGTTAGTTCTTTACCAGAAAATCCCTTTTCCTTGTACAGTGGGAAAACAAGATGTTTTATAACAGGAAGAAACACTGAACCTCTGGTTTTTACCGTGGCACTACAGATTCCTGTAGCCTGCTCCTGTTCCCAGTGCACAAATCCCACATCCTTTTGTGTACCTTACTATAAGAGAATGTTGATGGTCTAGCTGGGAGGACAAGGGATGGCAGCCTTTTGCTCTGTGGGGCAGTGAATCTGGGTGTTTCTCATCTCCTCAACATCATTAAAAAGCATACATGTCTTTAATATAAAGACTTATTTCTTAAAACCTTCACCCCTCCATTGTCAAAATGGGGTCATAACTGGCTTGCATGTTCAGAAGTTAGCACAGGGAAATGACAGGCTGGTAGTATGGTCACTTAACTTTGTTTTTATAGTGAAGTGGGGTGAAAATACAGATGACAGCAAGCACTTACTGGGCTGAGCTCCTGGGGAGAAGCAGAGGTGATGGTTGTTACTGTCAGGGCAGAAAAAAATTATCCCCAAAGGGGCTTCTAGGAAACACCATCAATTCATCTCCTGAGTTCTCTGCTTTTGACAACTCTGGAAGTTTCTGGGTTGTAGTTACCAGGTGTAGCAGGTGCTCAGCTGCCTCATTCATCCCTCTGCATCCTCCATTAGATGGGCTCAGACATGGGTCATCTTTTATAAAGGGTTCCAGCTGAGGAGCTCCCATGAGTATCTTCAAAATTCTTTAACTGTGAGCAGGTACAGAAGTGACCTAGGACCATCTGAGGATATTTCCTTCAACTCCATTTCCTAACGTGCTCCTTCTGCTCCTCCTCCCTCCAGGCTGTAGTCTGTGGGTAATGGGATTTGTCTGTGATTATCAATAATTCATTGCCTTATACATTTAATCTCCATGTTTTCTTTGCACAATTTCCTTGCATATGGCTGAAAGCACCAGAACAAAATGACCCTAGAAGTGACTGTAACAATGCATTTCTCCTCCCTGATCACTTCATTTTCTAATGAAGAGTCTTTATTCACCTGGGTGCTTTCCCAGCTGATGGGCTATTAAAAAATCCATCATTAATATAGTGAGAAATGTGTTTTCTCCCTCCAGAACAATGTCAGCAGCTCTCACACTAGCTGCACCTGGTGGTGCCTGATACAGCTAACCCTAGTTTTTCCCACAGGCAAGGTCACAGGTAATAAAGCCATAACAATTACAACTGGTTATTATTAATTGCAGCAACCTTTACAATCTGGTCTCGCCTGAGTGTGCAGCTCCTTTTCCTTGTACCTGACCTCCATATTCAGTCCAGTTCCATTGCTGTTGTTCCAGGAGCTTGAGATAAAACTGAATAGCCCCAAAAAGGCAGCTAAGGGAGCTTGGCCATGGACACATCCCAAGTTGCTGGGGATTTCCAAGTTGTCAGTCAGGTTCTTGTTTCTGCTATCAGTGAGGAGCTCTAGAGATTTGTGCTGCTCTTCGTGGATGGACTCCTGTGGACCTTGCCTCTGCTGCAAACCCTGGAAGTCTAGGGACAGGGCAAAAAGAACTGTTTCTTTATGTATGTGTGTATATGAAGGAAGAGAAAACCATGCCAGGCTAGAGGGTTGCTGTGTAAGTAGGAGGTTACATTATTCATGTCTCTGGCAGCCACATCAATGAAGGGCTGATTTTGTTCCATTTCCTTGTAAGGCAAGGCTAAGGACATAGCCTGGATAGAGATCCTCAGAAATGAAGCCTGAACAGAAAAATCTCCCATCTCTCAGACAGTGGTTGATGGGAAGGCTTCTTGCCCAGCAAAGTCTCTGCTCTCACAGTCTTCAGGGAGTTAATCTCTTTGGAAATGGAAGCAGGAAATGAGGAAATCTGGGATTTTCAGGATCCCCACAGCACTTTCACACAGCTATTTTGGGTCCAAAATCCATGACAGCCATGGATTAGACTGCCAAGGTCAGCTTGGAATGTTTTTGCTGGGTAATATCACACCATCTCACCTTCCTGCTCCTGCACAGGACCATTTTTACAAGGTATGCTTGGATACAGTCCCTATTCACTGAGAACTTACATGGGATAATTTTATGAAAGAAGGAGTATATAAATCCAAGCCAACACATGTTGATTCTCTGTCCCAGGAGAACACAATGCTCATCCTCAACAGTCATCCTGAAAGTTCTACATTCTCAAAATGCATTGTGAGCTTTTCGTCTTTGCTGTGGATTTCAGTTCTTTTTATCTTTCTGGATGCATTGACATTTCCAAGCTTTGTGCTATTCAAGGACTCTGATTGCTGGCAACCACCTCTCTTGTTGTCCTTTATCTGGAGTACTAGAGACTGGAATTGTAAGAGCTCAGCCCTCCACTCTCATATGTCACTGTGCATCACCATCATCCCATCACTGTGGAATTGCTCTAGCATAGCAGGAGATGGAAAAGCCCGGCAGAACATCTTGACAGGACTGCTGAATATTTTTAATTGTTTAAAAGCATCACTTTACCAGCCTTAAATCAGTCAGCACTGACACAGGACTATATTTGTCCTCAAATCCAGAGAGCTCTCTCTGCATTTTAATGTGCAGCTTGAGTATATGCAATTTGCTGTGTATTTTTAGCAAGAAAATAGGCTTCTTTTGTATTGGCTCAGGTAGGTGAAAGTTTATCACTTAAAGAGCTAGGGATTTACTTGTATGAGCTTACTCTGTCTGTTGGTATGTGATGGCTGCATTTTAAAAACTTAACATTATTTTATTGAAAAATCATGTTTAGGAATGCCAGGCTGCATGCAGTAATTATTAGCATGAAGCTGATCTAAAAGTTCATGTGTTGGAGCAGGATTAATTTTTATTCACAGCCCTGCAAGGCTGCTCACATTTCATAGTCAGTTTCACCTGCAGGAATCTGAAGCATCATTGACCTCTGTGGCTCTACAGGGACTTTATACATTGGTGCAACAAGGCAATTCTTACTCTCAGGGTCCTACTTCCAGCTGAAATTCTTCAAACACTAATAAAAACCTTCTCACAGTTGCAGCTTAAGAATGAGGATATTGGAGTTGCAGCTGCTAATTTAAATAATACAAGTTTTCATAGTACTTGTTGCATTTTATTTATGTGAGAATTAAAAGGCTACACATGTGAGTGAGTGGCTCAAAGTCACATCATGGAGAAGTAACAGAGTTTGCTTGGGGCAGGAGAGCTAAGGGGATGGTACAAAGAGGGCTGCCAATGCACCAGGGCAGTCTCATCTCTCCTTATTTTAGACATCTCCACTGTAATCAGCATCTCAACCCAAACCTTCTCCTGATGTCACTGGCAGTACCTCTATATCACTAAAGAGAAGAGTCCAAGGTCTCTTATTTCACTCTGAGACCGAGTGGTGGATGCAACATGGCCTGTGTCCACATGCTTAAACTCTCTTCCTCTTTGCTTCCATGTGACAAACCCTTTTAGACTGGTGTCTCAGACCTCTTGCCCTCTCTACCTCTCTAACATGCAGCCTGTAAGTGCTGGGTTCCATTGGGTTTATGGAGCAGTCATAGTGTGACTGATGTATATTAAGCTTTTCCATACTACTCTAATTGCAGCAGGTGTCTCCCTCTCTGTCACTGAATGGCTTTCCTTCTTTAGACTTCAGCAATAAGATTTTCTTTCTATCTCCTTTTCCCTTTCTCTTCTGTCCCTTTTCTTTTGCTCATACATGTCCCTGTTGCCCACTGTTTCTCCTTTTCCTCCTGGTCCTTATTTCCACACCAATATATGCTTTCCTTCTTTTTGCCTCCCTCTTCCTTTCCTTGGGTCTGTGCACCACTCCATGTTTCTGTGGCTGCAGAAGAGACAAGTTAAAATGATGCCAGAAGTTACCACCAAGACAAAATTATAGCCATACTCCTAGAACCAAGGGGCTTCTTTCAGCATCCATCCTGGTACAAAGATCTTACTCCCCAAGGTATTAATTTTATCAAGATCATCTTTCCCTGATCCTCCTCCTTGAGGCCACAGAATCTCTTACTAAAAATCCTTAGGCAACTGTGGTCTTTTAAGACACCTTCTAGAGCAAGACTGCACACAGAGCTACCCACTTAACCAAGCTAGCAAGATTGATTCAGAGAAACCCACTGATAAAAGGAAGATCCCAAACCAAAATACCCCTTCTCCTATGCCTCTCCTGGTCTAGTACACCTTGCTGTTTCCGCCCCTACAGTCTGTGCCTCATCTAAGGACAGGGCTCATGTGGGTAAAGTGGTTTTGGAGACAATTCAACACATTGACAGAGGAAATGTACCTGATCAGAAGAGAAAGGACATTGACAGCAATCATGCCAGCATCAGCTGAGCTGCTTGGCCATCAAGGATACCCTGACACCTGCTCATCTTCCCTGTCCCCATCTCCACCCGAACAGGTATATGACAACTTTCCTGCCCTGAAAGCCCAATGAACAGAGAACCAGAAGGAAAATATTGAGCTAAGCATGACTATGACTGACTCAGCTGGATTTTTCATAGGGAACCAGGGTCACTTAGCAAAGAGAAATCAACAATCAGGGCATGAATGCCAGAGACTTTCTCAGAAAACTGCAAAAATCAAGGAACTTACGAAACTTCTGTGAGGAATACTATTTATAGTATATCTATGCTAGATATATTTCCAGGAATTGGGAGGAGCTGTTGATTCCCTTGAAGGCAAAAATGCCCCACAGAGATAGCTTGATGAATTAGAGGGCTGGGCAAGCACCAACCATATGAAGTTTTACAAAGACAAGGGCCAGATTCTGCACCTAGAGCAGGGAAAACCTGGATGTACGGACAGACTAGGGAATGAGAGGCTGGAGAGCAGCACCTTGGAAAAGCACCTGGGGGTTCTGATCAATGGCCAGTTGAATATGAGTCAGCAGTGCCCTGGCAGCCAGGAGGGCCAAGCCTGCCCTGGGGTGAATCAGGCACAGCTGGGAAAGGGAGGGGATTGTCCTGCTCTACTCTGGGCTGGGGTGGCCTCACCTCGAGTCTGTTGTGCAGTTTTGGGTGCCACAATGTAAGAGAAACATGGAGCTGTTCTAGAGCATCCAAAGGAGGGCAACAAATGTGATGATGGGCCTTGAGAGGAAGCTGTATGAGGAGTGGCTGAGGTCCCTTGGTCTGTTCAGCCTGGAGGAGACTGAGAGGAGACTCAACTGCAGGTACAGCTTCCTCATGAGGGGAAGAGGAGGGGCAGGCACTGATCTCTTCACTTCTGTGACCAGTGCTAAGGGGATGGCAAGAAGCTGAGTCAGGAGAGGTTTAGATTGGATATCAGGAAAAAGTTCTTCACCCAGAGGGTGGCTGGGCACTGGAACAGGCTCCCCAGGGAATTGGTCACAGCACCAAGCCTGACAGTATTAAAGAAACATTTGGACAATGATCTCAGCCACATGGTGTGACTTGGTCCTGCGCAGGGCCAGAAGCTGGACTTCAATGATCCTTGTGGGTCCCTTCCAACTCAAGGTATTCTGTGATTCTATGATTCTATGACTAGAAAGTCATGGCCAAATCTTTGTTTCAGAAATTCATCTACTTTGAACTCCTATAACCAGGAAGGAGCCTCAGAAGTCACAAAGAACTGTGCCTCTGTTGCTCAGACTGTGCCTCACAGCCAAGAACTTTCTTTATGTTTCACACACAGTACATTTCAAGATATTTAATTTCTGGTTTATAACAGGCACGATCATCACCCTTGCACAGTACTATAATACACTTGCCTTCAGAGTGCCATCTTCATTCCTTATTTCTTCAAGTAGTCCAGTAACAAAGGGAAGAATAGCAAAAACTTGGGATTGCTGCTGAATGATGTTAGTGTCCTGGAGATGAAAGTCCACAAAGAAGGTGGACTTAATGAATACTGCCTTTGCTTTAGCCTTTACTGCTAAGTTCAGCCCTCAGGAATCCCACACCCTGGAAACAAGGGAGAAGGAAAGACTTGCCCTTCATCAAAGAGGATCTGGTGAGACTGCATTGGGAATACTGTGTCTAGTTCTGGGTTTCCCAGTTCAAGAAAGAAAAATAAATACTGCAACAGGTCCAGTGGAGGGATATGAAGATGTTGAAGGGCTGGAGCATCTCTCTTATGAGGATGGACTGAGAGAGTTGGGTCTGTTCAGCCTTGAGACGAGATGACTAAAAGGGGATCTCAACAATGTACACCTGTATCTGAAGGGAGGATGCCAAGAGGATGGTGCCAGGGTCCTCTCGGCAGTGCCAAGCAATAGGACAAGAGGCAATGGGCAGGAACTGATGCACAGGAAATTCCACATGAATGTGAGGAAGAACTTCTTTACTGTGTGAGTGAGCATGTGCTGGAACAGACTGTCCAGAGAAATCTTCTCATTGGAGATATTCAAGAACCATTTGGATACAATCCTGAGTAACATGCTCCAGGTGAGCCTGCTTGAGTAGAGGGGGCAGATGGGATGATCTCCAGAGGTGCCTTCCAACTCCATCTATTCTGTGCTTCTGTGATTTATTAGTCTTGGATTTTATACATTACATCCAGTAATAAAGGACAGCAGCAGAAAATAAAATACTTTAACCATAATAAGTAAGAGAGTTAGCATGTATGTAATGTATAGCAATAAGAAAAAAGCATGGAGAAATAGATA
>VZRX01018327.1:299524-429318 GCA_013398075.1 Notiomystis cincta | reverse complement strand
GGTGTTTGAAAGTTCAGCTTATATCCAGGATGGAATGCTTGGTTCCTCCCCCTGGGTCGAGCATCTCACAATGGGATAATGTGTGAAACTCGATGGCCCATTAACAGAAGATATCCCCTAAAGGGAGGATGGGTCATGGGGGAGATAAAGAACCCTGCCCCACCTGGTTTCAATAGCCAGCCCATTAACAGAAGATAGTCCAGAGGGAGGAGACAAGGAACACCACCCCACCTGGTTTCAACAGCTCATGAAGATGGTGATAGAATACAATGCAACCCAGGACACCCTATTCCGTTCATATCTCAGCAATGGATTTTAAAAAAGAACATATCCAGGACTAATTCCGCTCCATCATGAAATTGTAATGTAGATCTGAATATAAGACAGTGAAACCTGTTCCTTAAGTGATGTATCAAAATTCATACCTGCTCTGATGAGCATTCTTCAATAGGGGAAAATTCAAACCTAAATTCAAATACCTCTTGTCCTACATCTTGCTAAATTTTACTTGACATCCCTATTATGAGAAAATTTCTACTTCCAGTTTCATTGTGACTCCCCCCTTGGCCTGAGGTGACAGATAAAACCTTTGACATGCTGTCTTTTTTAAGAAGTTGACAAGCTGTCTATTTTTCACACACGGGAAAACCATGTGGAAAAGATTTCAAAAATCTCTACTTACAGCTGTGAAATTAAGAACAGGTTTTTGGCCTGATGCTGGTATATTAAAATAATGTTTCTCACCCTATGGTGTGCAGGTTTGTGGGCTCTGAAGATTCTTCTGAGACCACAGTATGTAAGAAAAAACCACCAAATCTGTTGTTAGTCAGATCAAATGTGTTATTGGAGGGTTCACACCTTCAGAGCAAAGCAGAAAGCTGGCACAAAGCATCATGCCCAAATGTGGACATGTCCCTTCCCAAAATGCAAATGTCTGTGCTCTGTGCAAGCACTATGAGCATACCTAAACAGGAGTGTAAGAGACCCAAGGCTGACACTGCATTTTGGGAAATTCTGCACGAGTTCCTTGGGACATCACTGCACACTGGCTGGGGTCCTGAGCATTTCCATTTGTATGAGGAAAAGAAAGGTCTAGCAAAAATTCTAACCCTTTGACATCCCACTAAACAAAGTAGAAGGTTCCTATTAAAATATTTAGGACTAAACCTACTCTCTACCACAAAAGGCAATGTTCCCAATTACAACTAATTTATCATTGTGGAGGCCATCAGGAGAATTCCAATCTTTAAAGTAGAATGAAGTGATGAAATGTAATACCCCAAAATAAAGACGAAATAAAATTATATTGAAGACTCATGAGAAATTGAAATTGATTTGAAGGCCAATATAATCTTCTTCCAGTAGAAGACAGTATTAGATCTTCTCATACAGAAATGTATAAGAAGCAATTAAATTTTATCATTTCAGAAAAGATGTGCCATAAATGGAGGTAGTAACAGAACAGAGATTGTTCTGCTGCTCTGGGGACTTTTGCTCATGCACTGTGGGATTGACCAGCTGCCTCTAGCAACTGGTAAAAATATAAAATAAGGTACAAACTGCACTGATGCTATATTTTCAAAATCTAAGCAGAATATTTAGTACGTAAGTGTCCAAGCCCAAGAAACATAGAAAATTATGTTCATAATTATCTTTATTTTTGTGGGAGGAGATAGGTAAAAAAGTAAGTTTGAGTAGGAAGAGAAGTGAGTATGAAGAGCATAACGCTTAAGAAATTCAAATTCCTGTGTATGAAGTTGTGTCTTGGTGTGGTCAGATGCTTTCCTGACCTGAATTAAGCAAGATTAATTAAAATTAGTCAGGTTATTTAGACCAATATTTCTGTGCCATCCTCTGGTGTACCTATATGGGATGGGTGTCAAGACAAAGTCAAAGTTTGAACCATGACTGTGTGGAAATCCGCAAGACACCACCCTAAAGAGCAAGGATTTCCTTTTCATAAACCATATTAGGATAGAAATCATAACAGTGCAAGGTTCAGAGAAATGTCGAGGTCATATAGTGAGGATGTGCACTTAAAGCCTCCCAAGTACCTCTGTCCATGGTCAGCTATAAAACTCCAGTGCAGGAGATTTGCCTTGGATAGCCTTGGCTGGAGATGCATGTCCCAAGCTGGAGGGCTGTGAAGGAAGCCCTAGTATGTTTTAAGATAACACTCCAGCACATTAAACATGGTGTCATTTCTTAGCATAGAATTCAGTGCAAAATAAAGCATCATTTCCCCCAGATCTTTGGTGTAAGAAACCAGCTCCGGTTCCTTGACATTTCCCCAGTTCATCCCATTGCAAGAACTGCTTCAGGTTTGCTCTCTCCCTCCAGGTGGATTTTGCTCTGTCCTTGCAAAAGTTGACTCCTTTTTCCTTGATCTCTGCCCAGGCTGGCTGCCTGCAGCACAGCAGCAGTCACTTCAGCAGCCAAGCATCCCCAGCTGGTGGACAGATACGGGGTCAGTGCTGATGTCAGACAAGGCGTCCCCACCTGCTCCATGAGTCATCCTGACAGGAGTTTCTCCTGTTGGCTTTAATGGCAGCTCAGGGTGATTAGCTCCATCCTTTTTTCCTATCTTACGAATAACTGCACTTGGGCAAGACACATCCCATCTTAAATCTTCCAGTTCTCACTCATGAATACTGCAGGGACACAGTGCTAGAAGAGATTGTCTGGGAAATGGTACCTGTTGCTAGCAACAGCATCACCCTATGTCCATCTACACAAACTGATCAGGTGCCTGAAAAGCAGTTACACTACATAAGAAAAGATTTCTTTGATGCTGCTTTTCCAGGTGACAGAGCCTTGATGGCAAGAAAAATAATTTTCAAGTTCCCACTCTCCTGTTTGACTCTCTTCTGTGCTTTGCATAGCTGTTTTTCTCAATCTAGAGGTTGTCTGACAGGTATACTGTTGAGGGGATACATTTTTGGTTTAGTTTTTTGCTGGGTTAAATGTGTCAAATACTCTTGGCACAGTGTCTCCATTTGCCTTGGTCATCCTGACCATCCTCCACTTGAGGCTGAGTGCATCTTCCTGGACAAGAATGTTTAGAATTGTACATGCTGTTTCAGCTCAAGTGCAAGTAAAATCAGCAATGGCCTATTTTCTTGCCTTGTCAAGAAATGACTTGACTGGTAAATCTCTAAACCACAATGGATTTCCTCACGGTTACATCATGTTCTTGGGGCTCATATTTGCCCTGTGGCTACCTAGCATACTTCTGTACACCCCACAGGTTTATTCTCCATTGGAGGAAGGTCATTTGTCTGCTTTTTGTCATTAGTCTTCGTGGCAATTCCTACACTGCTGGATGGCTTATTGAGAGAAAAAGGCCTTACTTGGGGAGTGGTGTTGGGAAAGACTTGTTTAGATGCACTGTCTTTGCCTCAGCATGCTGGTGACCATGGTGTCAGCTCCATTGATGATGGGTTAGGAGCAGCTCCACCCATGGGCATCTGCAGTGCCTTGGATTAAAGCCAAGGGACATCTCTGTTGTGGATGGTGGTTTGAGGGCGTGATTTTTTTCATGGCTTTGGATAATCCCAAGATAATGTGTGGGGAGACAGCAATGACACTTTTCAGTAATAAGAATATTTTGACCCCTGCAAGTGTAAAGTGCATCACTGGAATTGGTGTCTGAAGCACATCCAGCATTTTCATAATTTTTCTTTCCCATAGCACAGCCCAAGGAAAGTGTTCTTCTCCCCATTGCCAGGCTGCCTGTCTCATGTCCTCCTGTGCTGCTGGGCTTTGCTGATTTTGAGTCAGGTTCCCCCCAGGAACACAGACCATGCCAGCTCTAGATCAGATGGTCAGAAAACAGCAAGAGACACCACAGACCATGTCAGTAGTCCGTGAGCTCATCTTGCTCCTTGCAAGCGTGAAGATGGACTCTCTCTGTGAGAGCATGAGCTGCTATTTGCTCTGTGATGGCCCTGACAGTAAATGTCCCAATGAGAGATAGTTCTGCAGGTGAGCATCAGCTCCTTTGTCTTTGGGCATTGGCTTGAACATCCCATTCCTCTGAAAATGGGTCAATATGTTCTCCTATGCCATTCCCAACTGGGCCACATGCCCATCCACTCTTACATGTCCCAGGGCAGCCTTCACCTACACAGCCCAACTAGCTCAGGTGTAACTAGATGGCACTAGGAATTTGAAGGGAAAGGGCCTGGGAAGCAGCCAATCTTGAGATGTACCTGGCACTAACAAGTCAGTGGAGCTGCTATGGCCAGACACATCACCTGCGTGCTGGTGACCCGCTGGAGCATGTCCTTCCCATCTGGTGTCTGCACCTGGTTTTCCTTCCCATGGCAACCAGGACACAAGTGTGGGAAGGGCTGGGTTTGTGCTGCTGTGGAGTCAGGTGTATCTGGACTGTTCCCAGGCAATAGGAAGGTTCACAAACCTGGCTGGCCACGGGGCATCCTGCTGCCCAGCTCCACAGACTGCCCCAGTGCGCCTGTGAAAGGCTGGGGTGTCAGCACTGAGCTGGGTACTCCACACACCACTGCCACTTCTGGGGGATCCAAGTGTGTCTGTGCTGCTGCTAGCAGCTTTACCACGGGAATTCTACAAGCTTCAATGTCTTCAGTGGTTAGGTGACTGAGATTCAAAATTAAGAAAAGGAAAAAAAACCCAAATCTATCTGAGCGCACTGGTTTTTAGAGCATATTCTCATTCATTATCTGCATTTATATTTTCTTTTCTAATGGTGAGGGACCACCAGAAGAGATTGCTTCAGCTGCAGTAATAAAGATCAGAAGATGTAGGATGGCTGATTCTTGAACTGGATTATTTTTCTCATTCCTTCTGGATTGTTTGTCCTTGTAGTTGCCAAAGAAGAAAGCTAACTTACAGCATGTAAGTTTGTTCACCAATGAGCACACCACTCTTAAACATCCTGAAACTCTGGTGAGACACTATTTGCAAGGAGAAACTAAACACAAAAAAAGAGGTTTATCTGTTATGGAGGACTTTTTGGGCTGGACACCTCTGGCCTGCCAGAGACAGTCAGGCTCCTTGCCTCCAGAACTGAAAGCTGGTGATAATGTAAGAAAAATCTGTAGGGAACAAAGATCTCCTCTTTGGGGGTTCCTTTGCCAAAATTTTTGTTATGAAACACAGCTCCACGCTGACTGAATCATCCCCAGTTTCATCTACCATGGCTGCTCAGAAGACATAATATCATCCATGCTCAGCATCTCAGCATCTGGAAATGCAGACATAATAAGCAAACATGATAAGCAAACCTGCCAGCCACCACTCAGAGCATTCCAGCTTTGAGTGACACCATATGGGAGGCAGACCAAGGTCCAGAACTTCATTTCTCAGCTTCAGAAGTAAAAGCTCACATTTTACCCCTGTGGACAGGAATGTGACTTGTGTGACCAAGTCCTTGTGTTAGGCCGGTTCATCCCTTCAGATGTAAAATCAAAAGAGGGAGCAGTGGTGGAATTCTGGCCAGTTTTTCTGAAGGGTGGAAAGGGAAATTGGGACAAAGAAAGTTACTTAAGTTCTTTGGCCTCCTTGAGCTGTTGACTAGTGGATGAACAGAAGTAGCTACATAACATCAGCTGAATGCAATTAAAAATACTGCTTATCTTTGCAGATGTCCAGGAAGATTCCTGTATATGCACAGCACAACATGTGAGAGGGACAAGACTTCACTGCATGTTGGGACAGTTGTAGTGCCTGGCAAGTTGTGCTCCGTCCTGGCCAGGAAGCTGAAGCACCTCAAAGAATCTGGACTCTGAGGAAATCTGTGCTTGCACTTCATTTACACTGTCTTTTAAACAGACCACCATTTAAACTGCCTCAGATACAATGCAGGAATTCAAAACACTAGCCCAGGGAGGGTATCACTGTAGAAACAGCATCTGACTCCTCCTGACTGTGATTACACTTGGTTGTTTTGGATAGATCTTACTTCCACTCCTATCAGCAAGAGGTCATTTCCATCTTGCCCATCCCAAAGGAGCAAGAGAAGCATCAACACCTCTAAGATGGAGAAAAAGTCTGATGACTGCTCTGCTGCCAGCACAGCATGCTGCTGTAGCATAAAGGAATAGGCACCTCGGAAGGAGATGCTGCTCAGCAAAATCTGCACCCCTTTTTCCTGACACACTTAGGAGCCAAAGCAAAATAGAAGCTATGGTTGTATGTTGAGGAAGGCAGAGGATATATCATGAAAATTACTGGGATAATGCATTGATGAAAATAAAAATAATAAAATCATCGAATGATAGAATGGTTTGGGACCTTAGAGATCATCCAGTTCCAATCCCCCTACTGTGGTCAGAGACACATTTCATTAGACCAGTTTGCTCAAAGCCCTATCCAATCTGGCCTCGAACACTTGCAAGGGTGAAGCATCCACAACTTCTTTGGGCAACCTGTTCCTGTGCCTTACCACCCTCATGGTAAAGAATTTCTTCTTAATTTCTAATCTAAACCTGCCCTCTTTCAGTTTCAAGCCTTTTCCCCTTGTCCTATCATGACATTGTCAAAAGCCCCTTTCCAGCTCTCCTGTAGCCCCCTTAGGGTACTGGAAGGTGCTACAAGGTCTCCCTGGAGCCTTCTCTTCTCCAGGCTGAACACCACTAACTCCTTCAGCCTGTCTTCACAGGACGAGGTGCTCCACCCCCCTGACCATCTTCATGGCTCTTCTCTGGACTCTCTTCAGCAGGTCCAAGTCTTTCTCATGCTGGAGGCCCCAGAGCTGGACAGAGCTCTCTTGGTGGGATCTCATGAGGGCGGATGTCGCAGGGCTTTGGTCTGTTTTCTTTTTCTTTTGAGAATTTTCCCTCCATGCAGACTGTTAAGAAATGCTAATAAGGACACTTAAGGGAAACAACAGAAGTGGCCAAGCCCAGAANTGCTCCCCGAGCTGCCCCACAGCGCCCCCTGCAGCCGCGGGGGAACCATCGCACCTGCCCTGCCCAGCGGAGCCACAGCGCCCCTGCCGGCTGAGACTGGAACTGCACCGAGGGGAAAGTGCCCACGGCTGAGAGAAGGCTCTCAGTGGGTTTCTGGTTCTGGTTTGTTGTTACTGTTACAGTTGTTGCTTGCTTTGCCTCATATAAATACTTAGTAAAGATCTGTTATTCCTATTCCCTATCTTTGCCTGAGAGCCCCTTAATTTCAAAATACTACTAATTCGGAGGGAAGGGGGTTTACATTCTTCATCCCAAGGGAGGCTCCTGCCTTTCTTGGCAGACACCTGTCTCAAACCGCGACAGCGGAGTAGAGGAGGAGGATCACAGCCATGGGATACTCCCCTGCTGGCTGTGACACTGCTCCATCAGATTATCACAGCCTCACAGGGTCTCAAACTGAGTCTAAAAATGTAATGAGAAGAGTGGCATTTCCTTCTGCTGTCTCTCTATGACTCTAGCATAGCTTTGAACTGAAAAATTAACTTTGTCTAGAAGTACAAGGGCTACCCTGAATAACAGAAATATGTGCATGTGAAGGCTGATCAGTTGCTGCTGCTTAAGGGTCCCAGTCACTTAAAGATTTCATTTCCTGTTCTTCTGTCTCCTTCAAGCTCACAAGTTTACTGTTGCTTTAACTTTCTATACACATACCTATTCTTAGATTTTGCCTCCTGGAAATTTGAGGAAACATACCAAAGTACATTTTAAGGAGTATGTGGTCCCTTGAGGGACCTAAAGGCATTGCTAGTAATTCATCTTATTTTTTAGAATAGATGTGGTGGTGCTTTTTAAACTACATTTTTTACTATACTTCCACTGTGAAGAACCCTGATCTTCAGCTCTGTGAGTAGAGACATGCAAGAACAGTAAATGGAGAAATGGTAGTATATTGGCATGTTTTCAAAGCTTCATGAGAAGATCCCTAAGAAGGATGGTCTTGAATCCTTTTGTAAGTAAATCATCATTTTAAAAATGTATTACTTTATCTGCACCTCAGATTTTACTCAAGTTCCCCACTATTTCGTTGGTAAAATGAATAAGGCAGCAGGATGTTCTCACACCTCCAAGGCCATTTTGCTCTTGTGAAATGATGGCCCACTTACAGAAACTCAGTATCTGTTTCTTGTTCCTTCTCCCCCTGCACTTAGAGGAGATCCCTTGTTAGCTGTGCGATCAATAAAAAACATATCTTCAGCCACAAGTAAATCTAGTTTATTAAAACACAGGTCTGACAGTTAATTCAATTGCCCACGAAGTTGTAGTGTGGTCAATAAAAAAAAAAAGTGACCTTGTAAGTAAGATACAGATATCCTCTAAATGCAAAATTATCTGATAATTGGATGCATTGCACAGATACAGACAGAAGCACGTAGGTGAGATTAGACTGTGGTGAGATTATACTTCTCTTTGAAGTGTCTGGTATCTCATGAGAGGCTTCAAGCTTGTCACTTGTTGCTGCTCAGATCTCCTCCTGACAGATGAATACCACAGAAAAAGTGTTTTCCCCTTCCTTCCAATTATGTACCTGCTATATCTGCACAGGTTACCATCTCAATCACATCCCCATTGCAAACCATGCTAATATTCCCTTTTTCATCAACAGCATGAGATCAAGGAGTTCACGTGGCATCATTAGGTCAGCTCTCAGGTATGCTGCTGCATTATTGAAATATGGATTTGGAGCATGAACTTTAGTGAAGACTTCTGATAAAACTCTGTGCTTATATCAAAAGCAGCATCAAGTGACTGAAATAGATTGAACATAACCCTTAGATAGCCAAGAAAAAATGTGCTTTTCCCAGTGATTTGCCAAGTACTTTTCCACCTGACCAGCAATGATTTGTTTTCTGCATTTTTCAGACAGAGCTAAAAATAGATTGCTGCTGTTATTTTTGTTTGGGAGCAATAACATTCAGTTCATGTAGTTCTTCCTCCATAAAAAAGTTCAGAGCATTGAGAAGTATCTTCACAGGCAGAAACCTTCCTTTTGTTGAATTTCAGAGTGAGGGAAGGTTTTCACCATTTTTGTTAGTTTTCATGTAAGAGTGGCTGCTTTCTTGGAAAATATGACTAAACTTCTTGTCTGTTTTTAGTAAAAGATGAGGTAATTAAACCCAAAATCTAAATATAGTCTAACTGAGTTTGAAATCTGTTTTCACTTAGATCTGATTTTTAGAAAACATATTTTAGAAAATATTCAGAGACTTAAAAATATAGACAGCCATTTGATGAAATTTTCCAAAGTACACATAGGTGTAGCTACCCACTGCTTTCTAAAAAATCTCTCCTCCACTTTCTCTGTTGCCCATCTTTCCTCCTGTACCTGGATTAGTGCTTCCTTGTTGCATATTTGACGTAGGAAATTCAAACCAGCAGGAAGTTAATCCTATGAAAAAAGGGATCAGTTTCCTCCTCAGAGGAGACTGAAGATGATGGATTGGCAATGTCTTTGGCAGCAGTTTGTTGTCAGACTGATTCACCTGTGCAGAGGAAACCACCCCCTAGCTCCCTTTTTGGACCAAAATAATTTTAAAAGTTTGTCTTTGGATCCCTGTGCGGAAATGGAACTGTTTAGCCTCAGCTTTCAGAAAAGCACTGGCAACATTTGGCATAAAAACAAAGTGTTGCAATGACCTTGAAAGAATTGACACCACATGAAGAGCTGCAGGATGCAGCCCAGTGCTCTGGGCACCTGCATCCTGCCCTCACTGCCAGCAGTCATCTTACTCACAGCACTCCACGATGATGCTACTTGCTTGAAATCATTCTCTCACTTGACAACCCGTGAAATGTTAAGCAGAATACCTTGGTGGCTGGCTCAGAGTGGAAAATTTAGAAATGTTAGTGACTTCTGATCAACCTGAGCCAGTGTTGGGGCCTGTTTGCCTCTCTTCCTGCTTTTTAAGTCAACCTCAGCAGAAAGCATCAGTGATGCTTTATATTTCTTTTATGTGCAACCCCTTTGCTAGTGTTTGCAAGGGGAACTGGCAGGGTACTGTGAATGTGTAGGGAATCACTGTGTCTGAACCCCTGCACATGCAGGAAAATGGAGAACTGAGAGGTTCAGGCACAGACACTGAGCTGGTCAGGTGAGCAGTTTCCCTTTCAAGTCACTTACTATTGTGAAATGAAATAAAGGGACTCCAGTGGCAAGGTAAATTCCTTTCAATGCCTTGTCCTGGGGAGGGTGAACAACAGAGGTGTCTCTAAACAGATGATAGCCAGGGATCATAGCCAGCTACCTGACCTCTGACCATCCTGACTCAGGTTTGGTCACCCACAAAGAGCTCTCTTCCAGAGACTGCTCCAGAGATGCCTGGCAGTGAGCAGCAGAGCTGCAGGCTGGCCAGCAGCAGAGCACACAGCCTTTGTCATTGAATAGCATGAGCCCAGTCTAGATAGACCATCAGGACCACATATAGATTATTTTGCAATTCTGCACCAGCTACCAGCAGCACAAACTTCTGATTTTTGCTTTGAAATTTTCAGCACCAAAGTAATAGAGGATGGGATCGAGGCAGCTGTTCATGGCAGCGAGGCAGAGAGTGACCACCAGCGCCTTGTGCAGGATGGCCTGGCTGCAGCTGCTGTACACCAGGTGGACAGTTCTCAGGATGTGGTAGGGCAGGAAACAGACGAGGAAGAGGAGGAGAGTGACGATAATGGTTAACAGGGCCTTCTTGTGACAGATCGCCCTCCTGCTCTGCGGAGCCCTGGACTTGAGCAGCGCTCTGATGGCGAAGACGTAGCAGAACACAGTTGTGCAGAAGGGCAGAATGAAGCCCACGATGAGCACAAAGCTGTTCATCATGAGGAGCCTGTGCGTGCTGGAGGGGTGGAGGTCCAAGCATTTGACTGGGTTTTTGTAGCCAGCAACTCCCTTGTTTAACAGAGGGCTGGCAGCTGCCAGCACGAAGATCCATATGGCTGCGCAGGTTATCCTGGCGTTCTTCGTGTTGGTCACTTTGCCACGTTTGAAGGGGTGGACGATGGCTATGAAGCGAACCACGCTGAGCACGGTGAGGAAATAAATGCTGCTGTACATATTCATGTACAAGGTGTAAGTTATGATCCTGCACAGGATATCACCAAATATCCAACGCGACCCCAAGAGGAAATACGTGGCCCGAAAGGGCAAAGTGCTCACAAACATGAGGTCTGAAATAGCCAAGTTCTGCATGTAAATGTTTACTGAGGTCCTTTGCGAGGTCTGGAAGAAAACATAAATGGAGAGGCCATTTCCAACAGCACCCAGGAAGAAGATAAAGAGGTACACGATGGGAAAAATTACTTGTTTGAAGCTGTCAATTGTACAATTGGAGGAGCTGTTAATGAAGCTGCCATCTAACGCCACCTTGGAAATATTTGTAGTCTGAGCCAGCGTCTCCATTTTTCTGCCAAAGTGAAAAGAAGTGGTTTGAGTGCTGGCTCACAGGCTGGGCAGGGAGTTTGGCTATTTGGGACTATTTCACTGAGGGCAGAAATTGCAAGATGTAGATGACAGTGGGAAGCAAGGGTTTGTTAATGAGTAATTCCTTGTGATGTCCCAGTAAATACACTTTCTCAAGACACAAAGCCCCAAGTAAGGTCTAACGAGTTTGGGTATTAGAGCAGCTGGTTGCTGTCTCAGCCTGTAAAAGTGCTGCCTTTTAGAGGTGCTATGTGTGTGTTTTAATGACAAGTCTCTGATCTTCGCGGTGCAAAACAAGCCAACTTGCTGTCAGCCATTTTGTGGCAGGGAAGTTTTGAGTCCCCAGTCACCTACCATGGAAACATCAAAACCTGATCAGAAAAGAAATCACTGCCCACTGCTAGGTCTGCATTTCAAATTAGGATGGGAAGCCAAAAGAACTGAATTTGCCTTTTGGAACCAGGGAAATTTTTCTGGTATGTTTTTGGCAGTATTTCCTGAGCAACACCAGACGTGTTTTGATATTTGTAAAAATTAGGGACATTTTGACCATAAACACTGTGCAAACACTGTGCTAATCATGCACAGTTCCTTTATTCACTCTCTCCTCCTTGCACTGTATTTCTTCTTTTTTGTTAGCTTCTGCCGGCCTTCTATGTCTCTTTTTGTGGGGCCTTTGCTTCATGTACCACTCTCTTATCCTCTTTTGTGCTCAGCTGTTCTGCACCAGTCAGTCATCGACACACACTGCAGCTTCCAGGGCAGCCCACATTTGCAGCCCTAATGAAAATGGCCTCTGAGAAAATGGGCTGTCTTCACAGACAGTGGCACTTTTCCTCCCGTGAGGCTATAATTCAATCAAATCAAAACCACTCACTACTAAAACACTCTAAATAATATTTTTTTTTCTCATTAGTGTCTATTTCTTTTCTGAACTCTTGATTTCTTATCTCAGCTGTCCTGCAGTTAGTAGTATTTTCAGAGGAAGGCGTCAGTATTATTTGTTGTTTGACATGGAAGCAATTCCCTCTTTATATCTGCCAAAATATTCTAAAGATGGGGCATGGAAATTTTTACCCTGAAAACCACAACTACATGGCATTTCCAGATGCATGGAAAAGAAGCTTTTTATTTGCCCCAGTGAGAGTGATAATGTGCCCACGGTACATGACTGCATCCTATCTCTTATTCTGAACCTCGCTGGCTTCACAATTTGAAACTAATATATTTGTACAGGTGGAGCCTCCCTGGGGGTAAATTTGGTTTTACATTTGGGTGCTCTGAATGCCCAGCTACCCAGTGTGGTATATTCCCAATGTGCTTTCAATGGGAGCTAATTTGTGAACTGAAGCCATGGTGTGGGAGCTTGAGCTGTGTTCAGAGCAGCCTATGGTATCTCGAGAGTGGCGTCTCAGAGTCTGTCTGAGTCCCTTAATTATAGCAATCAGATGTGCCCCAGCAGACATCTTTTTATCCAGCCCCACTGAGAAGGGAAGTGTGGGAAGCACAACCCCAGGCTGGGCTCCCAAGGAGCACTTCATGGATATTGGGTCTCAGCAAAACTCTGGACTAAACACATGCTCCTAAAGTTAATCTCCTCCTTGTTTGAGATCCTCTGTCTTCATGGAGGAGAGAGAAAAGATACTCTTCCTAAAGACAAATCTTTTGCAATCAAAGGACTTTTAATTGTTTCAGTTTTCTTTACAGAACAGCTGTCTTATATACATATTTTCTGTATGGGATCAGAAATCAGCTTTTCTCAAGATTGAATATGATCCCCCCCATCTTGCAGGGAAATATTGCAGCCTGAGGTATGGCAAAGGGAAAAGCCCTTCTGACTGTGTTTTCCTGTGGTCCAAGCATCCTTGCCTTTAGAAACCCCAAAACACAAGAAAATATTAGTGAAGGGATCTGCCACCTGTTGAAGCATTCTCATTGTGTGTGAAAGCTGTGAGGTAGAAGAGTCAAATGAGGTTGAAGAACTTCGACTGTGGACAAATTACAAGTCCTGCTCAGCACTATGAGTGATGGCTTGTATCCAGTGCTATCTGATGAAGGATAGGACTGGGGCAATGAAGTTTCAGTGGATGAAAAGCCCTTGGGTCCCCACACCCAGGGGAGAGAACTACAAGCACAGAGGCTGAGGCACTTTGCTCAGGCTCCTCATATGAGGGTATCTAGCTAACAACTACCATTTAAGCTATTTTGTCCTCTAACTGCACAAATGCTCCTCAATTCTCTTTCCAGATAAAGACCAAGACTAAAAGTAGACTAGTGCATGTGCAGTTGAGAAAATTCAGTATCCTTGAACCTGGCAAGAAAAGCAGTTCTCAGACTCCTCTCCAAGTTATTTGAACACAAGTTTCAAGTTGTTATGGGATGTCCAAGAGAAAGAAGCTGCAGACCAGTCAACTGAAAGCTCTGAAAGCACCATGGTGCCTGCACTCAGTAAAGGGCCAACAATGACCCATGAGATTTTCATATGTGGACACTCCTGTTAGCTGTGTTTTGACAGACAGACCAATGCAGAAAGGAAGGTGAAGTGAAAGATACTTTTCATGTGCGACTATCTCAACCAGCCACAGAGGATAAGGGGAGAGTTTTAGCTCTCCTTGAATCCAAGAACTGTTATTAGCCATCTAAGTTTAGGAGATGGCTCCTAGATATACAGAAAATATGACCTATCTAAGGACAGGCAACAAAGTTTGTTTCAAGCTAAAGTGTCCAGATGGTCTCCTGGGTCAGGAATTAACAGGATGGGTTAAGAGTGAGACACTGGACCTATAGGACTTTTTTGTGTCCCTCAAAAGAAGGGAGATTTACAGTAAGATCTAACAGCCCTCTGGAAAACAAAAGGAGAGAAAAGGACAAACTGAAATGGGATTCTCTCTTCAGTAGTACTGCAAGACTCCTCTAACAGAAATTCTCTAACAGGGAATTTTTTTCTATTTATGAGTTTCACTGACGGAAGCTTTCAAATGGAAGCAGCTGACACATGTCCTGAGGCTCTGACAATCTCCCTGGCATGAGAAAGAGAGGATCAGCTGAGCAGGAATAAGGGAGCCTTTTCTGAAATAATTGCTGCATGAGTAGATTAGATGTAGAGTTTGGGTGGCATTTTGTCTTTTCTTCATCTCTGTGAAATCTTTAAAAAATATTTACAGCTCAATTAGTATAGATTTGATAAATAAATATTTACCTTTCGTTAGAAATTACATATACATTATAAATTATACATATTTATTATGAATATATATTTTCCCTATTATCTTAGCCTGGCTTGAATGCATTTAGGGTAAGAAGATAACAGAAAGACATTCCTTGCCTAAGGTGAATTTTACATCCTTAACAAATGGATGGGTGAGCAAGAGAGGCAGGGGGCTGATAGAGCAAAACAGGAGATTTGTTTACCTGAAGGAGATTCTAAGCTAATAAAAGCACCTCAAACTGATCACATTTTAAGCTCAGGATACAGGTAGCAGTCTAGCAGCAGAGGTGCCCAGAGTGTGATGTGTATGTCTACCTCACCAGGGTGTCTGTGTGGAGCACAAGGGGCTGGGGACACAGAGGGACACAGAGGGACACAGAGAGACAGGGCCAGCTGTCTTGAGGTGAGAGTGGCTCAGCAGGAGCAGGGGAGGAGCAGGTCTGCTCGAGGAACAGACCCTCTGAGGTTTCCATGCAGGTCATCTGAGGGTGTGAGAGAGGAGCTGGTGGTGGCTGCAGTCTTTGTGGGTACCAGGGAAGAAGGGTGGGATGTTTAGGGCTCAGACATGAGGCAAGAGAGAAGCTCAGACAGAGCCAGTACTGCAAGGCATGGATGAGGCAGTAGAGAGTAGAAATTGAGGTATGTGAGGAACTGAGGGAACAAAAGCAAGCAATACAGGAAGGAGAGACTACACCTTACCTGATGCAAATTCAGGCTGCTGGTGCTGCAGACTGAGAGGTTTGCAGAGCAGTATTTAATTAAAAGCAACAGGAGAGCTGATGGGCATAGGAGAGCAAAAGGGCTGACAACACTTGTGAGGACAGTTAATTCACATCCAGTGCATCTCTGAAAAGGCCAGGAGGGAAAAAAAGCCCAACTGCAACAACTAGGGAAGGCAAATCCAACTGCCCACAAATCCAATAGACTGGCACCTGCTATCTTGAAGGTCTGATCAAACCCAAATCTTGCATGTAATTCTGCGCTGATCTCAGACCTGAAAAAGAGACAGGGCACCCATCAGGCTTGGCATGAGACCAAAATCCTGGTGCTAAGGAAACCTCAGAGACCTGCAGGAGGGAGGATAATCAATAGGAGCCTGTGTTGCCATGCTACCAGCTTTATGGTAATGATAGTGTAGGATGCTCGGGCGGAGGAGTGGCACTGTGCAGGAGGGACTACATAACTTCCAACACTGTAAAAATATTGTGTCTAAAGAGAAGCACAACAGGGTTCTTGTAGGCAGACTCTAATAATAAAAATATAGTACTAGGAATGCACTACCAAATTCCCTATCAGTATTCTGACAGTTGCCAGAAAACATTAAGTGAGGGTAGGAAGATGAAAGCAGGTAGCAATGGGAAGGGTTTTGGGGTGTCTTTCTAAAGATGCAATGCTACAGCAGAATGAGATGCGATGTCCATATGCAACAACCTCCTGGTTCCTAGAATAATTGGTCCTGCAGACAAATCCACAACACAAAATGCCATTCTGCCTTGGCATTCTACCTCTACAAGATGCCATTTGATCTTTAGTGCTGCACAGACCCTAGTTCAAGGAGCTTTTGGTGGAGGGAGCTCTGTAGTGTTAATCACAGTACAGCTGGGCTCAGCAGCATTGTGGGACAGAAGCAGTCTCAGAAGGAAGAAGCCTACATAAATTTGGGGGCTGTTTAGGAAAACAAACAGAAAATTCAACAAGCCTACATTCCAAAAGAAATAAGCATTTTGAGAAATATTGAGCCCAATGTCTATCAGTTAAATATTTACCAAGAATATGATAAGGAAAAGATCTCCATTTGGAAAGAAGAAGGCTTGTCAAGATGGGGAGAATGGGAAAGTCTGTATCATGACAGATCAAATGTGGAGAGGAAACTAGGACCATTAAAAAAAAAAAAAAAAACAGTGAAGAGCTTCTGGTAAAGTATGTTCTGGTTGCCAGTAAGTTTTGTAAACACACTGAAAGATGAAAAACCACTTGTGAACTGGCAGGGTTGCTTGGTGGCAAAAGACCTCTTAGGAACAAGGTCATAGCAGGAAAACTCAGGGAATTTGCTCTTCCTGACCAAAGATGTTCAGATATTTTCATGTCTGATGCAGTAAAAAGGTCAGAGGAGCCAGCTCCACTCGACAGATGTGGGCAGGAAGTATTAAACCAACTAGATAAGTGAGTGTCCAATAAGTAATTGCGACCAGATGGCACTCATCTCAGTATCCCAGAGGATCTCTACTGTGAGACTGCTGGCCAAGGCACATAACCCACCACTGTAATCAGGCTCTGTGCCAGGGGACTGATGTGTCGTCAGTGCAGCTCTCATTTACAAGAAAGGCTTGATGAGGCAGCTCCAGGCCATGAGCTGGTTGTCAGTTCCGGGAGCCATTGACCACTGGGGCAAATTTCCTCCTCTGGTACATTTTGGGGGCATCTGTGATGAAGAAAGAAGGCACTGAGCTCATTAAAAAAAATGCCAGTCTGCTAAGAAAGAGTCATTATGTCTTCTTGAAAAAGGAGGTCCTGATTCAGTCACCCACTGAAGGGCTGAAATAACAATGGAAAGAAGTGGACCCAGTGGTCATTTTATACATATTTATGGATGTACATATATGGCTGAGGGAGGAGATTTCCCCCTGTACTTCACTCTTGTGAGACCCCCCCTGAGCACTGCATTCAGCTCTGAAACCCCAATGTAGGAACGTCTTGGACCTGCTGGAGTGGGCCCAGAGCTGGGCTGTGAAAATGACCAGAGGGCTGGAGCATGTCTTCTGTGAAGACAGGCTGAGAGAGCTGGGGCTGCTCAGCCTGGAGAAGAAAAGACCCCAGAGAAGCCTTATAGCAGCCTTCCAGTACCTAAAGGGGCCCTACAAGACAGCCTGAGAGGGGCTTTTCACAAGGGCATGTAGCAATAGGACAAGGGGGAATGGAACCCCTGGAAGTGTTCAAGGCCAGGTTGGATGGGGCTTTAAGCAACATGGTCTAGTGGAAGGTGTCCCTGCCCATGGCAGGGGATTTGGAATGAGATGATCCCTATGATCCCACCCAAACCATTCTATGATTCTATGATAGGTGTGCATTTATAGAGTTGCATTTGTCAAAGCCTTCAGCACAGCTCTGCAACAAAGGTTTCTTAAGTACCTAAGTTGCCAGAGAGCTGGAAGGCACGTTCTTTTGTGGGCTGATAGCTGGCTGAAGTGTAGGAAGCTCAGTGGAAGCAAAGTGGGAGCTCAATAAATCAGCAATGGAGTCATCTGGGGTTTGGTATTCAGACTAGACTTACTCGGTGTCTCTACCAACAGCCTGGAGATGACAGTTCTCCAGGTTGGCAGAAGCCATGCTGGAAGGGCAGCAGATGAGAATTAGTATATTTTAATGTAAGGTGATGCATGCTGGGGAAAAAATAATCTAAATTGTGCCTAATTATATGAACTTTAAACTGGCTGTTGCATTCAGGAAAGGGCACTTGGCACTGGCATCACTGACCACTTGCTGAAGTCAGTTCTGCATTGGCTACAAGAGCAGAAGCAACCAAAAATGTCAGCAAAATGAGGGGTACCAGCATGTAGGGTATCACCTTGTATAAAATCTTGATGTATTCCTACAGTGGGGAGCTCTTGTCCCTACACTGGAAACAGAGATTATGGAGTTAGAGAACGTGCAGAGAGAGGCAAGTATAGTCAGCAGGCCTGGGCTACCCCACTCCTTACAGAGGGCAGTCAGTGAAGTCACATGGCATCTCAGCAGAGAATGGGATGGATTTCTGTGCCATGCCTGGACAGAAAGACACCATCCTTTTGAAGATGTGTGGTAGAGGGGTGCTGCTGCTGAAGGTCTAAATATGAAACCTCCACTGTCTCTAAAGGTGTAAATAAAGTCTGTCTTTCCAAACTGCTGATCTGAGATCTGCTGCTTTGAAACACTGCATTTGCTATAACTTGAGGAATGACAAAACAACTTCATTTTAATGAGATGTTCTCCATATGCAAAGTTAAATAGGGAAATCAGGCTGTTCCATCAAAATATATTGCTTTGCTATGTTAAAGTGATAAGTATACAGAACCTCTTCTATGCCAGGAAAAAAGATGATCTTTGCATCTGTCACAGTAACCCTTTGTCTGAAGAGGACCCCAGACACCTGAGTCTGTTTATTATCCAAATAGGAAGGCAATTTTAATATTGCTGCTACAGAGGAGATCACTTGTATTTGCTACTGCACTTCCAAGAAAAACAGAAGTTCACATGTCTTTTTAAAGTGCCCACTGCCTTTCTTGCTAATATTGACTTTGTGTTTCAGGAGTAGCATTATCAAGAATAAATGAAAAAAATGCAATATTTAGAATTAACACTAAATTCATCAAAACATGGCATATTATTAACCTTTCTAAATGCACAATAATGAAAAAAAAAACCCTAAGAGTCTGACATTTAACACTTTTTATTTTTAAAGTTCACCATAAGCCAAATAAATGTTTTTCATCTAATTAAAAAACAAGGCTTACTTAATCAGATCCACAACTTCATTGTTATCTTCCATCTGGCAAACAATCCTAGTTACATAAATCTACTCTTTTTTTCTGCCAAAAAAATTTCTCAACACCAGCTTTGTCGTAGAGAAGTTTGGTCAATGATTACTGCTTCTAGCAAATAATATGCTAACTGCAAATAATGAGAAAGAAAAATAGGTTTTATTTTAATCATTGCAACCATTTTATCTACAGCAGACAAAGTAGACAAATCTTGTCCTACCTCAGTTCATGTGCCTTCTGGTGTGTTCAGTGTTTCCTTCTTCTGCTTTCTGTTGGTCACAGACTTCAGGATTTTTAATGGAAAGGAAACCCACTAAAACTTGATGTAAAAACCAAGTGCTACTAATGCAGAAGCCAAAGAAAAACCATGAACAGAGTAAAGGGAAGTAAATCCTGATTAGAAGTTCTAACATATTCTTAAAAGAGAAATGTCCTCTGCTTAAGGAGTGATGCTAGCAATCATAGGACAATCTTTCATTACTTTCACCCAATGAAAGAGGCTCTACAGTTAATGGCATGTTGAGAAGCATTCTGTGTTTCTGTGTTTGGGCCCACACTTCTATATATGTGCTTTCATTAGTCAGAGTTGTTCAAAATATTAGGAGATGCTCATATAATCTTAGCATGAATCATTAAAGATGTTCTTGGAATTGGGAGAGGATATTTGTTTTGGTTACTTCTTGGAAAACACATTAATAACAAAATTGTAAACAGACTGCTGGGATTTGGTGCATAATCTCATTCAACTCATAATTCAAGGCTGAGTTAACAAACTGAGGGACAAATTTTCCTTGAATGTTTATAGGAACAGATATAGCTCTGCTAGGCCATGAGCAAATGGCTGCAGAGAGTGCCTTACCCCCTCTGAAGTTTCACCACTTCTTAGTGGAGCAATGCTGACTGCACAGATGGGTGCTCTGAGCCACTGCTGCAGTGAAAAAGGTGTAAAAGCTTGATTATTTCTGTTCTGTGCTGTCAGCACGTGCAGGTGGACCAGACACACTCAAGTGCTTTCTGGTCTCTGTGATGAATTTCATATCAGCAGCAGGTCAGGAGTCCACACATGGCTGCTTAGCAGAGCAGATGGAGAATCTCCAAAAAAACCCAATCTTCTTGACACCCACACTTGTAGTTATCTACACCCCAAAGTGCTTTGGATAAAGACTGTAATGCCTCCTCTATTTACCCCTTGTACATGTCACCTTGAGAACAGACAAAATAGTCCTTTGGGTGTGCTCCCAACGTGCAGTGGCTGCAAAGACTCGTGTCACCAGAGCTCACACATCTCTAGACCCACAAGCAGCTCTGTGGGTCCTCTCTTTTAGCACAGAGCTGAAAAAGGACATAGAAAACCAGCTTAGCTAAGAACTAGCCTAACTCTTTTGATCTCCAAGGTGGGCACAAAAAGTGGATTTTGACACTTGCCTGCATTTAAGGTGACAGAGCAAAGTCAGCTTAAAAAGCTCCCCAGTAGCGGTCCACATCAAGTGAATTTTCAAGGTACAGCATGAATTAGGACCCTCTTGAAACCACAGTTTGCCAACTCTTGTGGCACCTAAGCCCATGGATAAGTGTCCTCTTCCAGCTGTGGTTGTGCTGGCTGCTTTGGTTATTGTCCCAGCTGTTTCCCTGTCTGCCAGTGTCTGCCTGCAGAGTGGCTCGTGGGTGCTCCCTAACCCCACCCAGGTACTGCAGACACCTGGAACAGGATGCATCTTCTCACCCAGGTCACATGGACTAAAGCAGGGTGGGAATGATCCCAGGAGCAGCTTTGTGGACAGAGCCTTCCTTTGGGAAAGAGCCGTGACATGCATCAGGGACTGGGGCAGCTTCAGCCAGTGAGACCAGTGCCAAAAGGCAGCTCTGGTCTCAGTCTTCACTTGGACAGTGCCCCAGTAACTCAGACTGCATCTTATCTGCAACTGGCAGAGACTAATTTAGGCATTGCAGTAGCAATCTGATGACATCCCATCACAAGGCATGTGGCAATAATCACTTTGGGACTGATAGGCAGGCTGTTCCCTGACACAGAATCAGAGCCTGAAACACGCAGAAAAGTTAAGGCATTGATCACATTTTATTTTCCTGAGATATTTTGAGAACATCTTTTTCACCATGTGATATGAATATCTTCATTGCCTGGGTAATTTCCCACATTCACCTTCTTAAACACCCTGCTTTCTGGAGAGTACTGCTTCCTCCCTTTTATAAAGTAATTCTATGTTTTGCTTTTATCCTGGCTTTGAATAAATGAGGTTGGCTGCCAACTCACCCTGCACCTGATGAGCTAGATCCGGAGTGACTGCTTGGAATTTTTTAGAAACATTCACTGTATGACTCAGCTTCCGAGGGGAGTTTATTACATTTCTTACTAATAAAAACTTCAATAATTCTGGAGAAGACATCTCAGAATATCATGGAGAATCAAAGACTTTCATCACAAGATGCTGTGTGCATATCACATATTCAACAGTTAGGAGCCTAGAATATTTCTGAATTTTGAGTCCCTAAAATGCATAGATGTTTGAGGACACAGCAGAGAGCAAACCACCCCTCCGGGCTGCAGCTAGTCTCCATCCTGCCTCTGTTTCTGTTCCTTTTTGCATTTCTGGCTCCACAACAGCCCAATTGCAAGACAGAAACGCAGGAGGGCGTTACTCATCCTATTCCTTCCCCTTGCTCATAAAACCACATGCCCTCCAGCCCTGTACCAGGCTACTGCCCACGGGGGAGGGCTCCAAATGTGTGAAGAAGCCAGATTTTGGGTGTGAAATAAGTACTCCAGGCTAAGTAGAAGTAAAAATTTAGATTCTCCTTCACCTTTTCAAAGCTTCCCATAGGCTAGTTCAAGTGTCCTTGTGGGCACTCTCTGCTGGGGGTGCCAGTCAAGGAGCCTGTCTACCACACTCCCTGTAAGAGGACACCTTGGATATCCCAAATACACATTGTGCCATCATGTGCTCTATAGACCTCCCCCTCCAGCAGTCCTGTGCCACCCTAAAAGTCAGGTGAGGTGCTGTCTCAGGATGGTCCCTCCCTACCCCCGTTTCTGGTGCATCCCTCCAGCACTGCAGTCTCACTGGGCAGTTGTCATCTGCTTCACATCTCAGCAGAGGTGCTGAGAGCACCTGAAACCCACGTGGGTCTTGCTGGATGCACACAGCCCAATAGAGTTGTGCAAGCTCTTCAGCTCTCAGAGCATGGAGGCTCTTGCACAGCAGCTCCTATGTCTCAGCTTCCCACACACACGAGGACTGTGCATGGGAGATACAGCATTGCCCAGCACCAGGAGAGCTGGGGTGAGATACCAGGTCTCCCAGGCAACCCAGGTGAAGGAGCCTGTGTATTTTCCCCCTTGCTCAGTCAATATTTTGCTGTCTGGAGGCACAAACTTCTAGTGGCAGAGTTTCACTTTTTTTCATGCCAAAAGATTTCTGGTAGAAATGGATCTGTCAAACAAGCAGGAGGGATTACCTCCATTGAAGATTTTAGCACTGCATGACTTCAACAAGGCAGCTTAGCCTACTAACACATATCTATTTCCAGAGAGCAAAATTACAAGCCTACATTCATTTTCTGTGCAATCCAGAAAAAACCCAGCATCCAATGTTAGTAGCTCATCTGCTGTAAGCCATAAGGCTGGATGGATGGGAAGGCAACAGTGACAGCTGCATGAAGAAGGGGGAAGAAGCAGGGGCAATTTTAAAAGGAATTATACAGAAAGGAAAAGCACAGAAGGTTTTCAAGCTGTTTCTTTTGCAACATTAGTAATGACATCTTTTTTAATTGCCTGTGGTCCTTTCTTATTTGTTTGCAATTCCTCATTAAAGTACTGTTGAGAGTGGAGGAGCATTAATATATGGCTGGAATGGAAAAAGACATCTAATGCTGTCTTCAAGTAAAATAAACTGTTCCTTTTTAGCTATGAAGCACTAAAACTGGTAATGTTTTTGCCAGCTCCTCCAAAGGTGTCTGTGGGCCTTGGGAAAAATTGATTGTGTCCAAAAGCCGTGGAGCTGGTGGCAGCTGGGAGCATTAATGCTCTTCCCAGAGCATAATCGATCCAGTTCTTGATTCTGAAAAGACTGGACTGGAGCAGGACAAAACACCAAACACCTTCTAAGGCCTTCATCTACAACCCATTGAAGTCACGGGAAAGAAAAGTGTCTTTTTGGATTAAAACCTAAATAAGACAGACTCAGAAACTGTGACTGTAAAAAAAAACAACTCTTTTTTCCCTTCAGCTAGCTAAAAGCATTTCAGATCTAACATGTGCAAGCTTGTCAGCATGTCAGGTATATTCTGCCTTCTCCATGTAATGTACCTTTCAAAACCTTTCTGCAGCCATTTCTCTGCCTACCAATCACCATGGTGCTGAAGTTGCTTTCTGCTCATGTTATTATTTCTGGTTTGTGTGTTAGACATTACAGGATTGCAAACTGATGGGATAATGAAAGTGTGGAATTTGAAGGGTTTGGCAATGTATCTAGTTACCTCTGTCTTAAGATTTGGTCTCCCAAAGACTTGTTATTTGTCTATGCTGGCACATGTACTCATGCATGCACACAGTGCTGTGTTTTGCTCAGTGTTCAACACATATTAAATGTTCTGTGAATCCTGAGAATTCTGCTGAACTCTCCTTCTGTACAAATATAGAAACTCAAAGCAAAATGAGCTTCCTTTTCTCTCTCTTTAGTGACTCTTTCACAATACCTCAGACCCAAGAGCTGGATAAAATCCAACCACAACATTCTAAAATCAGGATGAACAGATGTAGGTGCTCTGCTTCTTATATCCAGTGGCACTGTAAGATACAACCTGCAAGTCCTTCCACATAGCCCACTACCACCAAGTCCATTTTCACATCAATGTGCTTATTAATGATAGTTAGCAAAAGCTTTATGGGAGACCACAGTGTACCTCTCTGCACAATGTGGGGCATAAATCCCCCAATCTTTTCATCTGAGGCTGATGGGTTCCACCTGCCAGAGGTCCCTCTCCCCGGGGCATGTGGGATGTTCTTCCTCCAGGCACTGGCTGCTGCTGACACAAAGTAAGTTTAAATTTTTGTCCTGAGTCTGGATTTTAATGCTGTTTCTTCAGATAAGACTCAGATGGGATTAAATCTCAGTAGACACATTTTCTATTCTACTGACTTTGGGAAATGGTTTATTGTGTGCCATTTGATGTTTTTTAAACTGTATTTTATAATGCTATATAAAGTTTTCTATAGATGTGATTTTTGAAAGAGAAAATAACATAACCTTTTGTCCCTTTTTTTTGCTTGGAATTTCAGGAAAATATCCATGTTTCTGTGCTAGGGCATAAATATGTTGAAAAAGAAATGTCCATTTATAAATGAAATATCTAGCCTTGAAAATCACTAGGACTACATATTTCTTTTGTAATTAGTTCACAATTAGTGCCCCCCCAGACAAAAATGAGAATTCATTTAAGTTCATCTTTGTCAGAGGCTACATGTTTTTGTGACATGAGTGCATGAGATCCTCTTGACAGCCATATACTGAAAACAAAACTCTCTAAGCAGGGCTGGTGGTGACATGAGTGGGAGAGGAAAAGGTAAGTTCTGAGGTGGCAGGGTCCTCCTGCATGTGCTCAGGCACCAAGCCCAGGGGCACTTCAGTGCCACTGAAATTGTCTGGATAGATTAAACCCTCCAATACTGTCTTATAAGCATTAGTGAGTTAGGCATTCCTTTTTTGGGGCCAGGATGTGTAGAGAATCATTCCAGCCCCTGCATCCCTTTAAAGACTTTTCACTTATTTATTTACATATTTTTATACTTCAAGCAAACAAAGGCATTAATGCTCATTGTTTCTAAGTTACATAATTTTATTTATTAATTAGTATCCTATCTTCTGTTGGTTATTGATCTCATTCCACATGTAATGAGTCCACATTTTTTTTATGCCTGTTATAATCGTTTTTTCAGACAGGGAATCTCCAACTCTCCAGGCTGTAATCTCTTCTGTATCTTCTGGTTACTCCAACATGTCCTTGAAAGGCCATAAATTTAAGATCCCAGATACCCAAACTTCAGCTCCCTCAGGATTTGTTTATTGAGGCTTACCAGGGTAAATTTAGCAAGTTTCAGGTTTTGGTGAATTAATGATCAAAGTAACAATAAGAGTCTGGGAAAAAGAAACATAACTTGTGCTGGCTACAAGAAAGCACTGCTTATCAATAGTTAAACCAACTATTTTGAAATTATTTGGGAAAGTTAGATCATTCCCAATATCAGCACCACTCTTTGAGGTTGGATGTCATCAGGTGACCTTGTTCACCAGCTCAAGTAGTGTTTGGGAGCAGTCTGGGCAGCTCTGAGCAGCCTGACATGGGCTGGCTACACAACTGGGTGATAGTCAGTCAATGTTGCATAGGGTTTCACAGTGATGACTAAACTACCTCATGTTTTGCTTTCAGAGTCCTCAGTGCAATGTGGAGAAGGTGGGCAGAGGCTGACTGATCTTTTGCTGGAAGGAGAAACTAAACAGAAATACACAATTTAATTCAGTTTTGTTTGGCAGAGATGTTTCTTCCACTTTGTTGCTATTGCTACAAGACCAAAGCTGTAATTCTATGGAAATACAGAGCATGCCACCAGAGAAGAATTAGCACAATGGTTTTAGTTTTACGCAACTTTCTCAACACCCAGGGACTGATCATTTAGAAGAGAATAAACAAAATGAAGTAAGCTGTTTGTTCAGCATGTTCCAACACCCGTCCATCTGCTTCCTTTTGTACTCACAGTCCCTCAGCCACAACTTTTCTTATCAGCCACATTCAAAAATATGACTCATTTTTCACATAATAGACTGGGTGGAAAGTAGAGAAGTTTTTATATGTAATAAAGCTTTCTTTTGCCCAGGATCTCCTGCATTAGCTCATACTTTATTTCTCATTAAAGAGAATGACACAATGAAAATGTACTCTTTCTAGTCCTAGTTAGCTGCAGCAGGACTCACTGTCTGTGCCACAATTAGCTCATCTTGGCTCTTCACAGAACCAGGTACATGAAGCTTTGGTATAGCCAATCCCAGGACAAGGAGGAGCCACAAGGGGACTAAGTGTTAGTACAGCTTACACACAGTCTCCTCCTCTCTGCTCCAGCATCTGGTAAGCTCAGCCAGCACACTGCAAAGCAGAAGCCACTCTGAAGTGGGGACATGGGCCAAAACATCTGCCCACTCAGCTCCCTCAGGTTTTGAATCTGTGTTGCAGCACCATAAAAGCTGTCCCCAGGCAGATGAAATGGCTCCATGGGGAAGGTCTGTGTAGCCTGCCCTGCTGGTGACAGCTTCAGTAACCACCCTTCCCCATGGTGTCACGCTGTACCCTGCTGGCAACAAGGCTGATCCTGGATTCCCAGGTGAAGGCTGTGTTTGCCTAGCACATTTATCCCCGCTCTTGCTTTCCACATGCTAGACTGGTTTTAACAACAGCTTGCCTGGCTGAGAGACAAGAGGCAAAACACACAGCAGGCTGTCAGTAGATTTCCAGCTCAGATGAGATCTCACGGCTTTTGTCACACAGATTTCGTGCTTTCTCCCAGAGAGACCCTTGTGTGCATCAACCACCGCTGCCACAGGAACCTCTCACGAGCTCAACCAATTTCCCTATGATCAGAACATCACTTGCCAAGCAGAAAGGAGAGGTAGCCAGTAAACCCAGAGGTCCCCTCCCAAATCTGCTGGGACCTCTGACCCACTCCTGGGATGTATGTGGCACTGTGCTGGGCTAAGGAAAGCTCTTATCAGTGTAAATTATGTCTCTGACTGACAAATTGATGTTTTGCATTTCTCAGTGCTGAGAAATGTAATTTTTCTTTCTTGCCACAATCACCATTACCCATGCACAGAACAAGAGTGGGACTGAGGCCCATCACATCTGCTTGAGATGCTCAAACTTTGCTAGGTTATTTTGTGACACTAAAGTTATTATGGAAAGTCAGAGGCTTATGCAAAGAGGAAACAAGATGAAGTTACTATCCTTTAAAATCAAGGCAGCAACTTACCTTTTGTATCTGATAATGACTTGATGGAACTACATGATGCAGACTCTAAAAACCATCACTGAGGAAAGCTCCAAAGAACAAGACCTTTAATATGTCTTTTGCACTTCATTTGCTCCATTCTACATTTTAATTTCCGAAGCATCTCCTAAGTGCATTCAGTAGCATAGTAAGTATAATTCCTATAAGCTAGCTAAATTACTTCTAGCAAATTTGTATCAGCACTTATATTGTATTAACATCATTACATTATAATTTAAAACTTCCATTTTGCCACTGATCAAAGACAATTTTTCCAAATAAACCAAATCTTCTAATTTGCCAAGAGTATGATGTCTTACTTTTTTTCTTAATAATTAAGCATGGTCACTATACCCTCTGTAGGTAATAGAGTAGTTTCTACATATCAGCAACACTGCCTTTTGTCAAGCAAAATTCCTAGGTTTAATATCCTCTGCTTGCATCTCTGCAAAGCAGCATTATGTACAATATCCACCAGATATAACACTGGAAAATTCTGCTTCCCTTTGACAGGCAACACTGAAAACATCTGCTTGTGTAAGCAAATTGGCTGAGGAAACTGCATGCTCCCACTTTAGGGATGTTTTCTGTTCATTTTTCATCTCTCTAGTGCATAGATCCATCACTTGTATTGCTGACACATATTAGAACAGGAATTGTAAGACTAAAGTGCTGGAATTATCCAAAAGACGAAAGCACAATTTTGCTCTGTCAAGAGTTTGCAAATGGGTGATAGAGGCTCTTTTCTATTTGAAATGGCAAACTGTAGTAAACCTAACCCAATTTAAAATATTTTTAAATGAAAGCTTCCTTTGCTTCAGCACAAGAAATCTTAGCCACAGCCAGGACTCACATCTCTAAAGATACCATCCAAATTATGTTTGGCTCTTTCTTGAGATAAAATATACAATGTCTGCACGCCATAGCTGTAGAAACATAAATATATTGCTTCCCTTTTTGCAACTATTCAATGGAAGGAAAAAAGAAATCAAACCAGTGATGAAGAGCTGGTTCATATGTGTGAACTCATTTCTGGGTGACCATCAGGCCATGCTTGTGTTCACCAGCAACATGAGAAGCTGTAGCTAGAAACCTGTGGCTGCCTTTGATAGTGCACAATAGCAGCCTTATTTAAACTGTGCAGAATGATAAGCTATACAATAAGAATTAGCCTTGTATCTCAGCCATTTGTGTGTGCCTGGGGAAAAGCTCTTTCTGGTGTCAGAGATGAAAATAACAGAGATGATACATCCAACATACTGCTGCCAGCTGACTGTAAAAAAGAAAAGAAAAGAAAGCTCTATCCTGAAGACCAAGTTTTGGAAGATCAAACCTATGGATGTACACACACGTTCTTCACATCATTGCAAGAGCAAGTCAGATGTCAAGAAAGGCCACACAAAATCAGCCAAGATGCTCACTTTGTCTGGCACCCTGATTGTGACAGGGACAAATCAAGGATGCCTGTGAAGCACTTCAATAAAAAAAAAGTATGTAACAATGTTTTCCTAGAACAGTCTTTCAGCTGTCTACAATTCTTGCTTAAAGATTTGCTGCAGGAGAACAGTCTGGAGATTTAATAACCCTTGATGAGTTTTCCTTCAATGAATGTCAGCCTTTGGCAACCCACCATCTTGCACAGAAGAATTCCTTTGAATAAGTATACATCATGGAAAATAAGTGCTGCAGAATTACATCACATACATTAGGCATATGTACATTAGAACTACCTGCATGAAAATCACATTCTTTCATCTTTATTGAAGCTGCTGGCTGTCACCTCTCTTTGAGACTCCTTGCTTCTTCCACTGAAAATGGACAGGAAAAAATTATTCCTTCCTACATATTAGGAAAACTTTGGCTGGTTCAGAATGAGGATATACCATAAGCAGCATTCAGTCTTCCATGTGCATGACAGAGAAGTACAGGAACAAGGCAAATTATATACTACTTCCCCTTAGTATTCCCCCACCTTGCAATTATTTTTAGCATGGACAATTTTATTTGTTTATTCTGAATCTTTTTTGGGCCCCTTGAGCCGGTACAGAAAATGATGGTGCATTTGAAAGAAAGCATGCATCTTTCTGCCATTAACATAGGTGAAAGATTTCCTTTTCTTTCCAAACTTTATGTGAGTACAGGCAATTTGTAATCACCTCTTTGAGGTTGTAGACCTTTGACATTACTCCAGGTCATTTCTGGCAGGCTGGAGGGTCCCAGCCTAAACATTCATTCCATGTATGGAAACCAGGTTCTCACCTTGGTCATTTTTAACTGTAAACCTTACTGGAGTTAATAACCACTGAGCAGGGGCCCTCAGTGTTGCACAAAATGTTAAAAACTCTAGATTTACCCAGTGGTGCAGTAACTCGGGGTTTTTGTCTGCTCCTTAACTCCAATGTATTCATACATTGAACTTTTGTGTTTGAGAGGCAGCCATGGACTCAGGGGCTCCCATCTGAGGGATGAAGGTAAAATGATGTGCATCATTTTGCATCTGTCTCTACTAAATTTCGTGTGTCATTTAATTGCTCCGTTATTCATAATCACATGGTGCTTTTGCAGTTCTTCAAAGTCAATCTTTGCTATTTTGCAGGATAACAAAGTATTCTGCAGATCATCTTCAAATTTTACCTCTTCACTTTTACCTTCTTTTCTAGATTGTTTTACTATGTGGAACAGTTAAGTCCCAGCAAAGACTTTTGGAACACACCAGTAGCAACCCCTTTTTGCTCTAAAAAAATATAATTTTCTTCTATCCTTCCTCCTGATTATTAACACAAGGACCTTCCCTTCTATGCACCAGCTGCTCAATTGTTTGAAAGGTTTACATTTAGATTCGTCAATATTTTTTAGACATCACTAGATATGCTGAATCCAGTCCTCCTTTAGTCTCATAACTTTTCATGCAGAGGAACCCAATATGTTTTCTGTGACACAATTTACCACTGTAAAATTTCTTCCTCATTAGAAAAAAGTTCTTCCTCACACTGTCTGGTTTATGCACATATCCACTAATTTTCTATGGTTCTTTAAGAGCATTACTAGTAATTTGCTCAGTACACATGTCAGGTTTCCAAATTGGTGGCTTAATTTTTCACATTAACTCTCTTCCATTCCTTTGGTAGTAAGACAGCTCTAAGTGCAATGTTGCACATTACAGTGAGAAATGCAGCACTTTCTGCCTGGAGCTCCTTGGGTGCACTTTGGATAAAAACCATCAAGTGATGGGGACTCATTAATGCTAATACTGTCTGCTTGTTCCAAGACACTTTAAGTTAAAATTGAGATGTGTCCACTGATACATTCTCTGCAAGAAGGGCTATCCAGACTTTTCTTCAGTGGATGAAAAGTATGAATACTTTTTTTTTTCTGTCTGTGGCTTTTCCTTCCCTGAATGTTTCACACTCCATTCATTGAGCTACTGTAACAGGCCCCTGACAGGCTTTCTGCTCCTGATATGGTTTTAGGATTTATTAATTGATTTTAGTGAATAATTCCCTGGATTATTTGAATTTGGAAGGGGGGGTTAGGAGGAAGTTTTTTGGCCTGCCTTGCTACCCTTTTGCACTTAATTACAGCAAACAGATCTTCCCATTCACCCTATTTGGGCACAACTTCAGCTGCTCAAAGGAAGTCTTCCTGTCTGTAACAGCATTCCTTTCAATGGTGTCTATGTATGCTGCCTTCCTTCTGTGCTTTCTCAAATCCTTTTTGATTAGCAGAAAGCATTTGCTTTTTTCCTCCACTGTGGCACTCATACCTGGTACTAAAGTCACGTGCAGAGATTCAATGCCCTCATAAACACTTCCCTAATAAGCACTCTCTCCATTATATAGCTCCCCTTTTCAAAATTTAAAAGTTGTGAGGTGGTTGTTGTTCATTGACCATTCTTGCTTCTTTTGATCCTGAAAACGCAGTAAATCCACATACATCAGGATCACTACCAAATGGCTCTTCCAAGTAAGTCACTCTATGCTGATACTGCTCCTTCATGAAGGCCCAGGTAATCTACTCCAGCTGAGGCAGAGTGACTGGACTAGACAGTATCCAGAGGTGCCTACAACTGTCCTGTGATATTATTAACTAATATTATTTAATAACAATAATATACCCCAAAATAATGTAATACTGTGCTGTGATTTAATTGTGATGTTGTTGGCTAAGAACAGTATAATGATTGAAATAAAGTTAAATATAGCACTATTGCTAATAGCAATTGTAATGAAAAGTGAGATAACAAAAAATGAAAAAGTAATAAAACAATACACAACACATTTACTTTCCACCCACTGACCAATGCCCAGGCAGGCCCTGTGCAACCATCAGCCCCTGCTGACTATCCCCACAGCTGGAATCACATCTCTGCTTCTTCTTGGCCTTGCACAATGTGCCAGGAGCCTTTTGGACAGTACAGCCAGAGACATCCTGACACTCACTTTCCTGCTGAACACAGGTCACATACCAACATCTCTCCAGGATTTCCTAGAAGCTGGTTCAGAGGCACTTGGAGGTCCACTTGGCAAGCAAGCCACTGCTATGAGCTCAGTTATTTATACAGGTGATGATCAAACTGGCCACTGCTGCAGCTTTTCCTCCCTTCCATGGGTATCTCTGCCTCCAGAGGGTTAACCTTATGCAAGCAGCTTAATTCTGATATATAAGACTTGTGGGAGGAAAGGGAGTGATGGCAGCTACTTTATTCTGATTAGTAAGGGAAATACAGCAATATCAGGGCACCCCTGGGAAAAGATTCATCTTCTTGTGGTTTTCACCATAGAGTAGAAATATTTCAATATTAAGTTACTCCTGAAAGAGTTATTTAAGGACTTAATTCCTCAAATAAAGACCAGGGATTAATTTTAACCTGAAAAGTATATGTCTGATGCAGGAGAATCTGTTTTTATAGAAGCCAGTAGCCCAGCTAGTAGGCCACACTTGGGCCATACTGGAAATGAAATGCCTTTCTAAGTGACATTAAAACTCAATGGCAAGAAAAAGGGAAGGTTTTAAGACTAAAGATTTAACTGAAAGGCTGTAAGGAGGCTTCTTGAAGCAGAGGAAGAGCTAAAAGGAATCAAGGGAAAAGGATGGATTTTTTTTTTTTTCATTTTAATAGCACAAGATGACTAACTCAGACATGTTTAGTACTTGTCAGACTGTGACTGGAAGGGCTCAGAAGGTGGGCAGAGATCTCTCCCAGCGGCATCACTTATCAATAGATAAAGACAAGCTGAAGAGCAAAGCACTCAGATCAACACTAAGACCTGAACTGACAGAGACAAGGAATTGTCTTGTAGGAATTATGGTTTGTTCATAGCAATACTGCCTGCTTACACTTGGAAAAGTATTAATAAAATGCAGACAGCAATAGAATGAGATGGATTGTTGCTAACACAGCTATGAAAGAATATTGAGATTGCAAATGCTTGTTTCTCTCCCAGGAACAGGGCTGGTAAAGCTTGGTTTGGTGGAACCTTGAATACTATCACTCAAAGTAGTGCTTGGAGAAAATGAGGCTTTTGGTGCCCAGATTTATTCACTAGGAGCACGAGTCAGGTGTTTTGAAGGTTGTCTTGGGTGTGAGCATCCAATTGCTGCATGGGTAAAATTCAGCCTTCCAGGAGAACAAGACCCAAGGTGTGCAAATGGTTGAGGGTGACCTCTTAAACCAAGAAACAAAGGAAAGAATAGTTTTGTTGACAGATTTCAACCAGTTGTAGGAAGAATACCAAAGAGAGCCTGCAAGAGACAGACAGGACTGGGTACACCAGGGGAACACAGTGAGCAAAAAATACCCTCAGCTTCTGAGATTGTCAACAGGGTCATCAGTGTACTGTGCCCACTGAAGCTGTCCCTGGGATCTCCCCAAATAGAGGTGAGGAGGCTCTGGCAGCAATTACCAATGACTCTGTGTATCTAAGATTGGAGATGAACAGTAAATAAAAGCATAGAAAAAATGCTAACCTTAGTTGTTATTTCTGGAAAACCCTCTACTGGGAAATCTCATAAGTGGATATTCCTAGGAAGACCATGAGTCTATGAAGCAGCAATTTTAAGACATGCAGGCTACAATTAGAAGAATGAAATGATACATGCCCAGAGATGTTCTCAGAAGTCAGGAATGTTCCCAGATTGTCTACAGTGCTAAATGGTTAAAACAATCTGGTACTGGGAGTGTCAGCCTGGGGTCTTCCAATCTCCATGTATGTTTTGTAAGTTAGCAGGGTCATCCTGATAGGTCGCTTGAAAAACAGAGGGTCATGAGGACAGAAGCAGCCAAAGTTCTGCAATGTGCATGTGGGCTGTTCTGCCCAGTGTGAGAGGATGGTTCAGCACACTTATTAGTATAGCCAGAGCCATGGGAATTGAGATAGGTCTGGGAACTGAGCTGAAAAATAGGAATGACTAAAACCTATCAGAACAGACTTGTCTTCTCTGGTAATTCAGAGATTCAGACTCATCTTCTCTGGTAATTCAGAGCTGAGGCACGGTCTGGTTGGGAAACAGCAGATTTCTGAGTAAATTAAAAAATGAGTTTATAAGAAAATAGACAGATCTGAATTGAGGGAGAGGCTCCTTGGCTGCAAAAACAATTTAGGGTGGCTCCCAAAGCTTGAAAAAGACATTGAAAAATATACTAACAATTGCCTGCCATGCAAAGGCACCAGCACTAATTGCAATGAACTGAGCAGTCCTATTTTTAATATAAATATCTTGTCCATGGAGTAGATTACAAGGAGATTTTACAAAACCACTGCCACTTGGCAGGCATGCATACTGATTCAGCATTTACAGGACTTGAAACAATTCCCATTAAAGGCAAAAGAGAGAAAAACCTATGTGGAGATGTCCAGGAGAAGAGAGACTTTGCCAGAGGAGTTGCTTTTTTGGGAATCATTACTAAATTGTACCTCAAATCCATGATGATTAATGAATTAGGCAGTGAGCCCCTATTCCCCTTTCCCTCAGTGCAACAAACCCCCAGGGAACACTGCTGGAGCAATGCATTTTTTTGATTCCACTGCAGCAGAGAAAACAACAACATCAGAATTCTGATAGACAGTATTCCAGTTAATATAAAGGGTCCCTCTTTGCACTTTGTTTCCAGTGATGCACAAACACTTGTCTGTTGGCATAGGGTGCTGCCTGAAGCCTAGTTAAAGAATTATTTGTGTGAGCCAAGGTAACCTATGGAGCTGGGGTGAGCAAAGCCCTGCAGAAGTACGAGCAAAATGTGCACAAAGGAAAATGATGACTAGGCTTACAACCCACTCATCTGTGGCTCTTCTGTCTGAAAGACCAAGTGTAACCTTCATTTTTACTCCAGAGCAGGCCTTGAACTGACTCTTTGGTGTCTGGTGTTTGTGACTGTACCTCTGACAGGTGATGCAGTGACCTTTCACTAAGCAGGGTATGTGCACAAACCCAAGTTTACTAGATGCAAATGGCTTTCTTATATAAATTATTGTGAAACTCCTAAAATGAGTTATTTTAGAGTGCATCTGACTGAGGAGCTGGACTACCTATGCTAAACCAAATCTTTGTCCACTGAAATTAATTTGGATATTTTTTTGTTTAAAGACTAGTTGTTCTTGGCAATTTATTAGCCAAAGCAACAAAACAGCTTAAAAAATGGCTTAAGGACTTTGATCTAAGCAGTCAACAAGCTAATACTACAGCTGTCTAGTGCATGCTTGGACAAATAGGAAATTTTTTTTTAAAGGCAAAATTACTTACCTATGCAGTAAGAAAAGTTCTTTGAAGTGAATCAATATGCATTCATTTCTGACACACATTAAAATCATGGCTTTGTCAGTGAGAAAATCATGACAGTGAATAAAAGGCAATTTTGAAATAAGTTTGGGCTGTTGTCTCATTATGATTGTATGCCAGAAGAAAATAATCTTTGAGGCACTTTGTAGATGTTGCCTTTCCAGCCTACCCATGGAAGGAACTTCTACTAGGCAGCTGTCTTCATAAAGGTATATAGACATATAGAAAATATGTCTGGAAAATACCAAGGAACAGCTAAATTATATCTATTTAGGGAAATATCTATAAGAGATTTCACTTAGAATGCTTCCTTCCCACACTCTGGTATATTGGTAACTGCACTGCCTACCCAAAGCGTTCAGGAAGATGAAGATTGCAAAATACAGAAGTGTTAGTTAAGGCACAGCAACACTGACTCCTAAATGCAGTATTTCCTTTTCAATTGTATGTGTTTCTGGTTACTAACTATGGGTAAATTATATGGCACCTAAAATAGTCTCTCTGGTACTGTTCTCTTGCAAGTAATGGTTGTACTGTGCCCAGCACGTCAGCTTCCAAGCCTCAGCTTGAGGACAATGTCACAAAGTGCACCAAGTTCATTTTGTGCTTGCTCTCTTTCCTTGCCAGGTGCTAATGAAGAGTGATGGGCTTTGCTGGGTTTATTGTGGGTGAGAGATGATATGCCAAGAATGATCTGAGAGATGAAAAATCCCTGACTGTCAGAAGGGACAGAGTCTTCAAGGATCCCAGGGGTGCTGCAGCCCCTGAACTGAATAGCCCAGCAGAGCTGGAGTGCTCCAAAGAAACTAGACTGTGGCAGTTACATTTTAAAGGGCCAAAATGGGGATGGTTGCCTCCTCAATACACTGCTCCTTGCCCTTCAGGTCTCCAGTTCAATAATATCTCCATGTAGACAGAGGGAAAAAAATCTGAAAAACAAGTCTGAGCAAAGAACTGAAAGCAGGGTTGTGATTTCAGAAGACGTACTTAAATGTATCTGCAATTTTATAAACCACCAAAACAAGCCTAGGCAGACACTGCATTAAGAAGTACTTCAACACCCTCTACAGGAACCAGAAATGAAAAAGAAAGTAATTTATACCTGTAGTTAATTCTGACAAAATTTAACAGAAATACTAAAATTGGTTTAGATTACTCAGCCAGTCTTGGAACTCTCATTTTCCTGACTGGGTCAGTAAGTGTGTTACATGCTAGAAGCTATTACATGTCTTGTTTATGTCTCAAAAAAGATGAAGGTTACAAACCTTCCTCACCTTGTCACTTGTCATTTTCTTCTTTCTTGGTTTTAGGAATGGATTGTTACCATCATGCACTTTCTGAAGAACTTTATAAAGTTAATGTTTGAAAGTAAATTTAGTCCAAGCGGTCCATGCTATGTCTAGAAGCCAAATGTACCTCTTGGCCAGCATCTACTCACAACATTGTAGATAGTTTCTGTACAAAATTCTAAGCCCTAACTTATTTTGGAGGTGCTGGGAAGGATTTACTCCATTCCTATTAGCTCCTGTTGTGCCTCAGCATAAAAAACCATTGCTTTCACCAAGGTGGCTTCCTCCTGTCACAGAACAAGGGAGAACAAGAGCAGGTGGCCATGAGATGGACATGAGGTGGACAAACAGACAAACCACCAGCACACTGAGGGCTTCTTCTGGCATGAGGCAACGGCCTGAAGACTTTCCTCCACAGAAGGAGCTTACAAGCCTCAGAGAAAAGCAGTACAACTCGGGAGCACCCACAGACATGACAGACCACATGTCTAGGCCATGGGAGAGGGGGAACCACTGTCCTCAGGGATTTATACTTGGGTGTGATGAAGGAGCAGTGGGGGAGGATTTGGGAGCTCCAATGCAACAAATCAGGATGCAAGGCACACACAGTCAAGGAATACACATTTCATTTCCAGTTCCCCTGCCAGGCTTAACACATTTGTTCTCCTTCCTTACTCACAGACACTGCAGGCAAAGCTGGGGCTCTCGTGGGCAGTCTCCTCAGAAAGCCCTGCAGAGGCCACACAAGCTTGTGTCTGCAGTCTGGTACTCTGAGTGCCCAAGGGCAGCCTGCCCAGGGCACTTCAGCAGGGGACAGGCAGCATCAGAGAACTTTTCATGGCCACAGATCTCACTGTGTCCTTAGCCCATGGCACAGTGGGGCTCCCCAAAGAGAGATGCATGCTTCCCAGTGTTCCCAAATGGAACTTGTGGGAGAGGTCAGACACATGTACACTCAAGCCACATTCCAGAGGAAATCACCAAGGCAAAATCAGAGTTTCAGTTGTATTGTTTGGGTTTTCTATGCCCATCTGTTATTTAAATCTGGCCATGTGCTGCAATGCTCTGTGCCCTAGAGGCCTGTCTATCTGTGCTGTCTCTGTCAAAATTTTGGGAGGGTTATGACACACATTCAAGCCAGGACAGGCCATGGCTGCAAACAGCAGCTACTCAAGCATAAAATCTCTTCAGGCACATACCTGTTGTGAGGTAAATTTGAGTCCTGTGGCAGTAGGGCAGGAGATGCCACTGAAGGGTGGTGCAAGGTCTGAGCAAGGCCAGATGTGCCAGCTGTGTCCTACTGGGAAAGTCTGTCCTTGACAGCAGAAGAGGGAGCTCAGCTACTCTGGTGTGTGACAGCACTTGGACAGCAGTGCTGGAATGATGCAGGATTTGGTCTGGGGTGCTTCTGACAGGGTGGTTCCAGTGTAAATATAGGCAGAATGCCAGCACATGCAGCCACAGTGCCCACAAACTTAAATACCTCACATGAAATTGGATAATTTGTTAGGCACAAGCCTCTTGCCCCTTCTTGTAGCTGACTTTATTAGCTTCTCCTAACAGATTTGATGTGATTCAAGACATAGGATGGCAAAGCCTCTATTAGCCAGAGCTGTTCACAGTGAAGCTTCAGTTCATCTTTGAAAAGGTCAGACTTCTCACTTGTGTGTTTGGAAAAAGGAGTGATTGTGTTATAGAAATACTAAAAATACCTAAAAACTGACTTGGAATTACTTCTCAAAGAGGTGTCAATCTGCTTGCTAAGTGAATTTGTCTGAATAGGGAGAATTGGTGTGAATAGGGAGAGCAGAATTTCAGGCATGCCGGTTCTTGCAGTCTCTTAATGGATGCCTATTTGTCATACAATTTTGCCATTTGCTATTTGATTAAGGGGTTTTTAACTTTTCCAGTAATCTGCTGAATTATGTGTGATCTGTGGGTGTGAGCATTCTTTGATCTCCATTTATATCTACAGAGTTAGCAAAAGTCCCTGCCAGTTCCTGTTAAAGGAAGAAAGCAAGTTCTTACGTGTAGAGTGGTTCATATGACACTTTGCAATCATCTGGATTAACACAGTGCTTTTTTTTTTTAAATGAAGTGTCTTTAGGATTAAAATTCCTCAATTAAGCCTTTTTCAGTCTGAACTCAAAACTTGCTTTTATTTACATTTATATTCTCTCTCTCTCTCTTCAATGTATGTCGAAAGAGAGACCAAGGAGTCTTGCTCTTTCACATGGCTGAAGCATGTGGGCTATTTTTAGGGACAACACAGTGTCACTGCAGGGTGGCAGAGGATTGCCATCTTCGTGCTTGCATTGCACAGAGGATGTTCAGAGAGGTGCACAAGCAGTTCTGTTTAAAGGGTCTGCAGCTGATGGCTGACATCCAATCTAATGCTGAAAGTTTGTTTTTAGAAGAAAGAAAAAAACACTACAGTAGGGAGAGGGGAGAAAGTGAAAACTATCTGAGTAACCAGTCAGACTGGGAAGAGCAGTGATGGAAACTCAGATGAGAATCCTCCTCTGGTTGATCCTTAGGTGCAAGCACTGCATGTAAATTACTAGACAATACTCATTGAGTATTTAAATTATTTCTAGCTACTTCACTAAAAGCTATGTTTTGGTTTCCTGTGACTCAAACTAAAAGTGTCTACAAAACGAAAGATAAGGAAAAAGGGGAAATAAGGTGGCAGACTCATGCCAGTGGTAATTGTCTCCTGTGAAAATATGTTATAACCATGCCTGGGTTTGCAGGTACAAAACCATGAAAAGAGCATGAAAACCAGCAAGAGGATGAGGCCATGGAGGGAAAGGCACCACTTCAGAAGCTCTGAAATCTGCTACCACAACAGCTGTGGGGAGAGTTTGCAGAGCTGGGAGTAAAGTGAAGGCTGCAGGGCTGCAAATAGCAGGCCCTCAGCACTACCAAGGTAGTGGTAATGAGGTATTGGAGGTGCAGAGCAACACCCAGACGAGAAGCTGGGCAGAAAAGCATCAGGTCCAGGCACAGACACCTGCTACAGCAAGGCCACCTCCTCCCCTGCCACCCAGGCAGCTGCTGGCTGCTGAAACAAATCTCAGTGTCAAAGCAGTGAGTCACAGACAGATGTTTTCAGTTGAAAATTTCCAATAGGGAATGAAATCCTGAAGGAAATCAAATGATAAAAACTGTGATTAACCTTCAGGTATGCTGCAAAATCCTCCTTCTTCTTTCAGCGTTCCCACTAGAAGAGCCAGGAAATCCCAGTTCCACTGAGGGCATTTGGGGTTTTGGATGACACATGCTGTAGAAAACCTTGTGACAGGTATGGATTTTGACTAGCAGAGCTATATAATAAAAAATCTGTTAGGCAGGGTGGGTGGACAAAAAAAATTTGGTCCAGACTTTAGAAAGCAACATCAACCCTTGCAATAAAAAACTTTACTTCAAGGAGTAGCACTTTTTACATAACAGCTCATTTTCTTGGGTCATTGTATGATTCATCTGAAAGTAAAAGGCCTCAGCTTTTCTTGAAACAACTGAGTGTGGAAAATCACATTTCTTTGTAACCAGAGACTGCATTCTGCAGGAAGAACCGATTTACATTAGGTGGTAAAGCATTTAAAACAACAGTGGCATAGAGAATACAAACTGAACTGCACCAGCTACATGTGAAAGGATACAACCCCCCTGATTTCTTCCTTACACATGAACTGCAATGCCTCAGCACAAACAGACTCCATTCTGCTCCTACAGAATGTCTGTTCCTATGGGGCCACTCTCCTGAGGGTCCAGGAGCATGGAAAAATTGGACTAATATCATTAATCTTCTTTCGTATTTCATGTTAACTGGCATGTTCCATATAACAATAATAAGGCATAAAACAGGTGTAAAAGATACACTAAAAACATGAACACCTGTAAAAAATATTCCATACCATAAAGTCAAGACTGTGTGAAAAATAATAGTCACCTGCAAAAGTTAGCAGGGTGCAAACCTGGATCTTGGCAAATACCTATTTCAGTCCTTTACATAAGCAGTCATTAAAATAAAAACATAAAAATAAGACAGGGAGAGAAAGGAGCCATCTCAGTAATGAGACACTGGCGCCATCTAGAAGAGGAATAAAACACACACCAAGAAAAAAGTGAAGTGGAGCATAAAAAGCAGCTCAGCCTGGTGCACAGAATGTAAAAGGCATTTCACATCCACAGTATTTTTGTGTATTACAAGGACACATTTCAGTGAAAAGTGTTCTATGCTTTTCCAAAGCTTAGTGATTCTAAAAATACTGTAAAGTGTCTTAATCCTGGTTTTGCACATATTTTTCATATGACTTAGACCCTGGATGTTTCTGCCCCAGGAAGCAGGAATTTTCAGGGGATACTTAGGCAGCTCCTGCCCCCACTTTTCTTGTCACTGGGAAGGCCACAGCAAGGCTGACAGAAGCACTGTGAATAGCAGTGACTGTGGCTTGCTGCTGGGTAGGCTTAGGGAGGAGTGAGGGGAGGAATGATGGGTTTTTTCTTTCTTTGCCACAGTAGGCAATTTGGGAGAGATGAGGAACCATCTCCAGATGGGAGAGCAAAGGTGGGAAACAGAATTGGTTTTGCTGGCATGTTGAAAATGAATTCTCCATGCTGTCCTTCTTGCAGTCTGGTATTCACAAGCATTTTGGACGTTACTGAACCTTGTGACACGTGAGTCACCACTCAGATATACAATGGATATGTGGAGTCTCTCCCCTGTTTTTATGAGGGAGATGCTGTGGGATATTACTTCCACAAGGAGATACAGCAGATGCAGCTTGTCCCTGTCTGCTACTAGAGCAATACAGGAGAAAGACCAGACCAGATGAGCCACAGCACAGGTCAAACTAGCCCAATCACCAGGAACCAGAGGATCAGCCATCCAAGATATCCCTTTAGCTGGGAATTCCCATCTGCAACTGCCTTTTCTTGAAAGCATCTACCTGAGCAGTTTTTACACACACATCTCTAATTTTGCAATCCTGTCTCCTTCTTCATGTGGTGTTGTGCTAAAGACAGAAGAACTGACTGCTCTTCTTACCTCCAATTTCCATAGAGAAACTGTTCTGTCCTTTCACTTATAAAGGACAATTCAAGGGCTCTAGCAGATGCCTTCTTTCAGGTCTAAATTACATCTGACATCCACTTGGGTTCAAATGACTTTTGGTTTGATTCTGTTTCTTTTGTGTGCTTGAGTCAACAAATTTCATAACAGTGGTAGAAAGTCTCTAGCATGTTTCCACGAGACTAGGCAGGCCATAATTTCTGAGTTCAAATCCTGCCTGCACATCAGTGTTGCTCAGAGAGTGTGTTCAATCCATAAATTAGCTTTAAATAAAAGGAGAAAGAAAACATAGAAGTATTATAATCTGTGGTTCCAGTACAGAACATTTGGACAAGATTATTCTAAACAAAGAGAGCTCTAAATGCCTATTTACCAGAAGGTTTACCTGTGATTTATGTGCCTTGTGCATACATTCACTCAGCAAAACCCAGGGCAGAAGCTTTTAAGGAGAGTCTTATTACAGGGTCATGTGGGTTCACAGAGTTGGCTACTAGAAACACCAGGGACAGTTCCACCAGCAACGTGGGAGTAGCTGAAGGAAAGCATGCCAGTGGGATGCATCTGCCTCTGTGGCTGCCAAAGAACTGGCTTGATGAGGCTGTGGTTTTGAGCTGCAGGCTGCTGACCATGTCAGCTGGTCACTGCTGCAGGGCACACAGGGCAGCCCCAGAGGCCAAGGCAGCTGAGACTCTTCTTGAGGGGCTGCAAGGGAACTATTAACCACCTTTCTTTGAAACAGCAGCTCTCTTGAGAGATGGGTAAGGTCACTGAGAGCTTCCAAGGTCCTAATATAGCCATAATGATATAGATATAAATTAAGTGATGATTGACCTGTGGGGAGAGCCACAAAATACCCAGAAAATTAGATGGTTTGGGCCTTAAAAGGCAATGGCTGAGGAATGCTTTTGGAAATTCCCCCCAAGCTCATTGCCTCTACACCTGCTCTTTCTCTTCTTCTGACCTGAAAGCAGCTTGTGAGCATGAACAACATAATAAGCTAATACAGAGTTATTATTTACGATTTTATTTTAACATATTGTAACAATTAGAAATGTTAACTCTGCCTCCTGATTTCTGTTTAACTAAGCTTCTAACTTCAGTGTTGCACTCTTAGAAGGAGTTATCCAAATCATTCTCAGCTAAAATAAGTGTTTTCTTGGCACTATGTCCAAACCCAATCTAATCAGATGGAATTCTGTGTGTTTAATTCCAAGTGAACTGATTTTAAATTAAATCCAAAAGTAGACTCCAGACTTTCTGGTCTCTGAATTTTCAAAACATCCAGACTTGGTTCAAGATGTTGATATGGAAAACCTGAAATGTAGGAAAGTTGGCAGTTGTGCTTGATTCTACCTCTGAACTTTGAAGGCTGGTACGTTCTTTTCCCCTGTGGAAAGCATAAAGTAATAGCAGTCATGACATGACACAAAGTTCACAGGGCCAACGTTTTAATGAGGTCAGACTTTTCTTTGGATGAGAAACCTACAAGCAAAGCCAAAATGTGACAAGAAAAACTACTGCAAGCGAAAGATAATTTATTTGAACCACAGTCTCAACTGAGTGCTGGAGCTGACCTATGCACTGCTGGATATTCTGTATTTCAGATGTAGCTTCAAACAGGAGCCAAGATCGTTACTTAATGCCAAGACAACTTTTAAAAGAAGATTCCTGTAAAGAACTATTCCTGGGAGACCCTTCCACTGTACTGAGGTAGCTGAGGAAGAGAAGTTTCTTGATGTGGCTCAAGGGAATGAAAGCCCAGACTGAGGTAGCTGGAGAAGGGAAGGGGGCCAAGAGGAAGGCAGACCTGGAGCAGGAAGACCTGAACTAGCAGGAATTGTAAGACAACTGATGAATGAGGTAAGGGAAGGAGAAGAAAGCCGTGCAGTTCAGTGGATGGAAAGATGCTGTGGAGAAGGAAACTCTTCCCTTTCCAGGAGACAGCATCCTGAATGATGCTGGGCAGATCATCTACTCAAGACCAGGGGCTCACAAAGTGCATTTTTCTGGGCTTGTCTTGAATCTTGTCAGGTGATCTGGATGCCATGTATGGACACAGAGCTACAGCTAAAGGCAAGGCAAACTCCCTCTTAACTTACATATAATGCATAATACATGGAAGCCAAAATTAACAGGGCTTTTTTATTGTTACTCGGGATATCAGGTCTCAGCAGACAAATGGGAGTTGTGTTATCCCCTCGTTTAGAGGAGCTTGAAAAAAAGTTATAATTTGGAAACCATTGAGATACTGAAGCAATATGTAGCATGACAAATCATATAGGGAAATTAACTATTGTTTGGAGGAAAGGAACAGAACAATTTCCGTAAGCAAGGCTTATGGAACAGCTTTTTTTTCTGCCTAACTAAATGCTCATTTAAAGTGCATGATACAAGCACTTATTCACCCTAGGCTCCCTGCTGCAGAAAAGTGAGAAAGAAATGCCTCCAGAAAGTAACTCAAAATCTACACTGAACTGAAATACTCTGAGGAAGCACTAATGTCTCTCCACTGACTCCAGAGGGAGCTTTGGACAACTGTCCTCTAATTCCATTGCCAGTAAACCAGGCCAAAGGCTGAAGGCTAAAGCAGTATAAAGCAAACTGCTGAGAAGCAGCTTTTCAACAATCAGCACTCTTCCTCTTTGTGCAGATCAAGGCAGAAATTCTTTGGAGGAAAAGTAACAGCTAAAGCCCATATTATAACATGTCTGTACAAAGGGAGAAAATTAAGGCTGCCTGTGCATTTTTTTTTCCTGGCATTTCCTAACTTTTTAGAAATTGGGTCCCAAGCATTCATGCTCTTTTAGCACATCTTGGTGTGCCAGATGTGTAGACAGCTCTCATGTATTCAGGCTGTCTCTGTTGCTGGCTCTAAATACATCAGTCTCAGCTTATTGGCCAAAATGCTAACCAAAGACCAGTCATAATACTTGGCCTTTTTTCTTTTTGCTACCTTTAAATTTTCAGTTTTCAGTTGGATATAGGATTTCTTAAAACTTCAGAGTTGCTTTCTGAATGTGTGAGCTAGGTTTTAGATCACACAATCCCTTATTTTAAACAAAATATGCTGAAGTATATTATCATACACAGTATATTCTGGAGTATCATTACAAACACACCTGAGTGAAGAGGATTTTTTAGAGGAAATAAAAATATCTCAGTGATGACTGGATTCTGATTTTCCTTTAGTTTCTGTGAGTGGAAGAAGTGTGGCCTTGACAGCCCCCTGGTCTGTACTTGTGTTAAAGGCAACTGAGATACTCCCTTTGTGAGGCTGAAAAAGAGGTTCCAAACAAGTCCCCTAATTCAAGTACAACTGTTTCCAGAGAGGATATAGACTTCATTTCCAAAAAGCAGTGTTGAGCAGCTTCAAAGGGAGCTTTCCCAGGAGCCACAGATAATTTCAGCCTGCAGCAGCACCACCAGCAAAATGCCTTTGGCCAGAACAGCTGCTGAGGTGCCACTTCTCATCTTCCCCTTTTCCTGCAGCTCTGGGTGGAGAAGCCACATCACAGCATATCTGGAACATACACAACTGTACACAGAAATATTATTTATAGAGTATTAATAAATAATTATCACTGTCTTTGGGTTGAATTGCATACAGAATCATTCTTCCTGTAGTTCTCCCTCCTCTGGAAATTAGCTGCTGCAACGATTTACACACTCAAGTACGAATATTTGAGTTAAACTTTTGGTTACTAATGTTATGTTAGGAAAACAGCCATGTTGTAGCAAGCTATTTTGGTGAAGTTTCACTGGAATAAAAGATACTTTAGGAAAGACAATTTTGCTTCCATTTCCAACATCTCCCATCAGATATAAGCAAACAGAGTGACAAGTTACAGCTATTGACACATGACAGCACCCAGAGACTGGTGTAGCAAACAGTGCTGTGCTTCACAAAGCAAATACAGCTGTACAGTGTCATGCACTCCACCTGTCCTGCTCTTTCTTGTGCTCTTCCAGGAACACAGTGGGAATTATCAAATTACAGACAATCTAGAATAAAATCTAGAACCAATTATAGACTAGAAGTTTCAGTAAAATTAAAGCTGACCTCTTCCTTTATTTATTTTCTGAATATACATCCATCCATGGTCTGTTGGAATTTTTCTCCAGTCTAATTACTGACTCATTTGTGGCCAGGAGTCAAACTTTGAAATCATTTTGCTTCAACTCAGTAATTTCTCCCTCTGCAGTAGTTCTAAACGTTGGCACTGCTCTCTTGTTTTCAGTTATTTCAGACTGGATATTTTATTACATCCATGATCTGATTCAATTCATACAGCATTGGCTAGGGTCACAGGAAATGTTCAATGTGCCTTTTAATTCTGAGTGGCAATTCCAATCTAAACACTGTCTTACTGTAAATACCAAGTAAGTTGGAAGACACTATTAGAGTATTACGAAAAATTAAAATTTGGTTTTAAGGTGGCACTGTTTCTGAAATAGAATTCCTATTCGTGCCAAACTGTGCACAAGTTACAATCTGTGTAGTTTTATTTATACCCCATGACTTCCTTACAGTAAAAGGAAGTGAGCAGGCATGTCTAGGGCAGTGCATCTGACCTAGTTCAGACATTTAGAAAGGAATCATGGCCCAGCACCCCTGTCCCTCTCTAGAGATTCACAACCAGCTCAGACAAAGGCCTTGACACCATGCTGTCCAATTTGTTCAGAAGGATCCCACACAAAAGGTTTAGCTTAAAAAGTCAGTGTATCAAAAGCTTAAACCTACATGAAAATAAGAGCTTGACTGTTCTTATACAACCTGCTGAGAGCAAAGGTAAAGTGTGGGTGCAGAGCCCCAGGAACAGGAACTGGTTGCTGTTGGCAGAACTGCTCCTGACTTCAAGGACATGATGAGCTCCCTCTCCTCCCTCATGTGCCACAGCTGCTTAGACCCCATGAGTTGTGCCTTTCCATCCCTCCCTGCCTGTTTGTTCAGAAACACAGGTGCTGGGCCTAGCATCTTGGGCATAAATGCCATCAAACCCAATGCCTGTGATTATTTTTTACTGGCATGCAGCCTGAGACCACAGATGATGAAATACCATGTATTGGATGTACTTTGCTATGAACAAATGCATAAATATCATGTGACGCTCCCTAAGAGAGAACAGGCTCACAACAAAATTGAAAACAACTTCCTGATTCTTTGGTTCACTTCCAACACATCTAAAATTAGTTTGCAGATTGTCTTAATTTGCAGTAATCAGCCAATGTCAGCTGTACATTGCAGGAGTGGGACATAATTCTGCCACTCCTTGAAACAAAACTGCCAGCACTAAGAGGAGTTGAATTAGGAAGTTTTCTCCATAATCTTCCCTCTATTTCAAACAGGCTAATCCACATGAACTCCTTCTCCAAATTTTGCCTCGGACTTTCTTTTCCAATCCAGATGTAAATTTTGAGGCCAGAAACTCATTAACCACACTGTCTCCCTTGGTTCACTGCAAGTCTGGGTGTCCATCAGTCAATACACAATGATCTGCCTGACAATTTGTGGTTCAAAACATAAAATTCTGTGATGGTTGAAGTAATTACAATCTAGGAAACTGTCAGAAAAAAACAGCTTATTTCCATTTTTGGGAAAAAAAAAGGCAAGTTTTAAAGTTTAAAAATACTAAAAATAGAAAAGAACAATATGAAAAGGGTATTTAGGCTTCAAAATCCAGCAGCACTTTACTGGAAGATTGTGTTGATCCCACCAACCCCAGTCATCATCTCTGGAGGTATTTAAAAGGTGTGTAAGTGTGGCACATAGGGGCATGGTTTAGTGATGGATTTGGCAGTGCTGGGTTAATGGCTGGACTCAATGTTCTCAGAGGTCTTTTCCAAACTAAATAATTCTATGGTTCTTTGATTCTATGCTGCTCAGCAAATTACCCAGTCCACCCCTGTACCAGATTATGGATTTTTAAGAGATAAATTTCAGCATTGAGCTTCATCACCCAGTATGTGAACTTCCAGTGAGGTTTTTTTCTTCAGACAGCAACAGGTTTCTGCACAGGGCAGACCAAGCTCAGGAGTTCTTCCTATCACATGCAAATAATGAAATTGAAACAAATGCATTTGTACAAAAAGGAGCTTTCATTTCAGATAACTGGCATATTGACAGTCACCTTGGTGAAAAGTTGTTGGCCGTGTCTAATCTACATAGAAAACTTCATTAAACTTTCTTTGCTTCTGGTTTGTGTCTCATTCTGCCTCCTGCACACATGCACTTGTAAAACATCCAGCTCAGAGGCCACAATCCCATTTGAGGCTTCTACAAGTGAGTAAATGTAACACTAATTGTGGTGTATCCACAGTGTGTGCCATTCTCTGGCACAGAAATAGCAGCCCTCCTTCTGAGTTCAAGGAGTTCATGTTAAATCTTTGAGATCACAGATCACTTTTCCAGGAATTTTACATACTTTTCTTAAGAACACTGTGAAAAGCTTGTTCTGAGGCAGTGAAACAAGGTCAAATGGACTCAGTTTTCAGTCTGTTCACGTATTTGCACAGGTTTAGAAAGCTCTTATCAATTCATTCAAACAGGGTAAAGTAAAGAAAAGCAAACCAAGGGGCAAAAAAGGCAGAGAAATCAGAGAACTTGATTCATGAAAGACACAAGTAATAGGTAAATCAGACTTCTTGATTTGGGTGCCCTCCTTTTATGTGCACTTAAGTGCTCATCCTAGAGTAGCCAAATTCCCCTCAAGTCCCCTTGGAGTCCTCCAAGGACCACAAAAATAATTGCATACTGTGGCCAAAGCAGTGTTATGACCTAAGTCTCCTTGTTTGTCCATTAGCAGAGCCCTTTGTCCAGCTCTTTCCTCTTCCTAGCTGTCAGTCTTCACAGATCTGGTAGGAATATAATTATTCTGGAAACCTCTCTCCCTACATTTTATTTGGTTGAAATGGGACAAGAAATGTAAAAGTGCTAAGGGGATGGCAGGGAAAGNTTATTTTTTTAGAAAAGCTGGTTTAAAACTCCAGGAAAAAATTAGATGGTGAGGAACACCCACAAAATAGGAAGAGAAAGAAATAGTACTAGGATTATTATTAGCATGACCAAAAAAGAGAGAGCTAGTCAGTGACAAGAATAGATATCAATAATTAGACCTTCAGGTTTAGGAATTTTCAGAAAGCAATTTGCATTTTAAGCAACTCAGTATATATTGAAACTAATAATATCCAATGTCTTTTTTATTTTTGATGTCAATGTTCTAAAGAGGCATCAAGATTTTTTAAAATTATGTTGTTTAATATCTTAATTGCAATTTAAATGCCTAGAGAAGCTATCTGTTTAAAATTAAACCTGTGGGCTCAAAGATTACATTCAGCTTTTCCTGATGGAGTGAGAGAACAGATATTTTAATTCTTTGTGCAGATCAGAGTAAAAAAAGTGTGAATTAAAGCTATTTGTCCTGCTGAAAATCAACTGAAAGCATCAGATATCACTGTAGTTCACTACACTGTTGCACATACCACCAAATAGACAACCTCAAGTTCTAATTACCAAAATATTTCCCAAAATCTCAACACATTTCAGCAGGTTATCATGCTGTTGCCTCGTAAACAGCCTTGTTACTATGAAGCCCAGTAGCCAGTGACGGATTTTCCCCATCAGATAAAGAATTCTGTGCCAGTCAACATTCTAAATTCCAACTGTATTAGCAGAACCACTGCCAGGATTTAATTCCCCTTGTCCTACAGGGAAGTAAATCACCCCTCAAAATGGAGGTTGTTCTTCACTGATTAGGAAGGATTCATGGGTGACTGTATAGGTCTACCCCATGGATATCTAAAGGTAGAAAAGATGCTCCTGACCATGATGCCTGCTTGTGTGTGGTCTGGATCAGGCCTCACTGAGGAATACAAGCATTGCTCTCAGCTCATGTCACCATGAACTCCAGTCCCTGCTTAAGAGATCATGGCATTTCACTGCATGAAGGAAGGAATACTTTGGATTCATTGAAAAGGGAAGTCAACTACGCTTCTGTGAGGCCTCTTAGTTTTGCAGAAGCAAGCCAGATTCCTCTTGATATCCCACATTATAAAAATACTCCCTTTTAGCCTGGCATTCTTCATGTAGATTTGCTTCTATCCATATTTATTTGCTTATGTATTTTTTGCCTGTCTCTGAAACATTTTCCCATAGAGTAGATGGCAAAACATGCATGTGCAGGGAAGATTAATGTATGATTTGAACAGCACTTTTTGGTTCATATTTTAATTCCTAATTACCTTGCTTCATAGAATTCTATCCTATCAAGATTCCCGCTGCTCAAGCAGAGCAATGAACAAACTGAAGCTTCAAATATAATTTAAAGCTTCCTTTATTTCGTCTCTGTTACTGAAGTTAAGCTGCATTCCTAATTTAGTACTTACAAAGACAAACCAATATTAGTTTATTTTTTGCTTCACTGTAACTGATTTTTCTCAGTTAAATTTCAGGTTTGATTAGTCATTTGGATTCAAAGAAACAGGAAGAAGAAGTTAAAGTTTTCTAGAAGATTGGGTAGAGGATAGAAGATAACTAGTTTAGACGGGATTGTAACCATAGCTCTTCCTTAGAAAGAAATTCCACTAAGGGGGAATAAAAGCCAAAGAAAGAGATTCTGTAGAACAATTCCCTATATATGAAGCCCCTGCTGGGGACGAAAAATGCACTAAGGAAACAATTTTGGCAAACTGGAGCTGGGAGAAACTTCTCTTGAAATTTTGAATAGTTCCATTTTGGGATTCTCTACATGAAGCTTGCACCCAATGAATAAATATCTATTCTGACCACACCCCATTTAGCTCCATTTTGCTTTTTTTCCTGTCCAGTGAACCGTGCTAATCTGTACCCTTATCCCTGCTGCATGTTCTGTCACTTGTCAGGCAATATGCTTAGAAGTCTCCAGCCTTGCTTCAGTCCCCTGGCAGCAAGTCAACCACTCAGCTGGCAAAGCTGGATAATTACTGCTTAGCCTTAAAGAGCTTAAAGTTTGTTTGCATGGACCTGTGTCCTCGCAACACCAAAGCACTGAACCAGAGGGCAAATTTTCCTTACCCTGAACAATTTCTGTAAGGGAAGGGACATGGGGGGCTTTTAAACAGACACAAAATGGTGGTTACCAGGAGGGACTGAGATATGTGGACTGTCTTCTATGGGTGATTTGCTGTTATTTCAATGTAAAAGAAACCACTGGGCTTCATTCTTCTTTCCTTTATTCTTTTATAGAGAACTGTACATGTCTCCACTGGCCTAAAGGACTTTTTGGGAATTGTCTTTGCAGAAGTACTTAGAAGACCTGAAAAGTAGGCTGTGGTAGAAACAAGACAAACACAGACATCAGGTTACACATTCTAAGTAAAGCTGATGTTTTCTTTGTTTATTCAGTGCAATTTGCTCATGATAACTTCTGGCTTTTGAGTTCCTTCTGATTGTTACTGTTGTTTTTCATGGCTGGAGCAGCTTGACTGGCTCCATCTGGAAGAAGTAACATAGGTCAGAATGATAAGGAGTGTAATTAAGTAAGACTGAGCCACATTCAGCACTGTCCCTCTCCTGAGCTGGCTGCTCTGTGGTGTTCGTGTACAAGTGTGTAGGATGCTACCCTGAGCACCACCAGCAGCTGCAGAACAGCCGCCCTTCATGTCACTGTTGTGCATGAAGTAAGGGGATCCTACAACCACAGAATGAAAGCCCTGCTCATTAAATCATCTTAAAAATGTTGACAATCAAGTTACACAGTCCTGTTCATGGTCAGAAAGCAAAGCATTCAAATAATCTTCAGTATTCAGCCAAACTGCCCTCATGCTTCAGTTCTGCTGCTTGTACCTGTGTAACTCCAGTAGTACTCATGCAATTGCATTTGTGTTGCAACTTGATGAGCACTGAGGTGATTCAAAGCTGTGTTAAACATGATGAGTGCAGGGAGAGAAGTAGAAAGACACTCTGCAGTCCAGTGTGAGCACCATCAAAACAGTGAGGGGAGCAGCATCCTACCTCATTAGTCAGCACTGCTCCACAAAAGCAAACCTGAACTACCTTGGGTAGTTCTGACTAATGACTTAGAGATGGTTTTTACTTGAAATTTTTATGTGGTTGTAATAATATTTAATATGTGATATTCCAGTGCAAACTTCTCTTACAGCAACAATACCAATCACAGCTTGCAATGTTACTGTCTTTCTCCATTAACAGCACATTCCTTTTTCCTAATTCAGGTGGGGGCTTTTTTGGAAAGGTATGTACAGGGCAGTTGTTGAATTTTTATGGATAAGCTGTTCCAAAACAAACAAACAAAAAAGTCTTTTGAAAATGTGCTAAGGGCAAGTCTATTCTCTAGTTACTGATGTGCTCCCTTAAATCTGTCTAGCAAAATAGATGGCATCTTAATATTTTTTTTGTTTACTTAGAAAATCCTGCAACACTGATGTAATCTTGTTTCATTCTCTTGGCTGGTTAAACTGTCGTGGCAGACACATAAAACTGCAGTGCTTCCATTAACGATGCACAGGAAGGAGTGACAAGCACTCAACTTGGAGAACCTCAGAGGACTTATGTACTGAAGCTGGGACCTGGGTGGAATGTTCGTTCCTGATTCCACATTGTTACGAAACCTGCCAAAAAACCATTGCCCAGCCTCAGACATGAGTGTCCTGGGGAAGTGGCCCCAGCTGGATACTGGCCCCATTGTGAAAGGCCTGGGTTCTCATTTGTTTTTTCATCCTGACCAGCACTCACAGAGACAAGGAAAGACTGGTGTTCGGGGCACAGCTCCAGATGGCCATTTCAGGGATTCTTTGGGTTTGCTTGGTCCATCCTTTCCCAAAAGGGAAGCAGCAATGGACAGGAAAGAGGAATGAAATCTGGCTCCCTGACACGAGGAAAGAGGTCTCCAGCCTATACTGCCCTACAGCACTCACAGGCAGACCTCCTTCTCTCAGGTGCAATCACACACCTCAGGTCTGGAATCTGCATTGGCCCAGATGTCAGTTGAGAAAAAGCCATTGGATGCACAGGCATACAGATCTGGAAATGGCATTTGACTCAGGTTGGGAAATAGTCAAGTCCTTGAGAAACTAGGCCTTTGTGCACTTTGAGACGTTACTGAAATTCAAAAAATCATTCTTCTCATTGTCTGGGGAAAGAAAAGGCTTCTCAGGGAGGAATCCGGTCTCATTAGGGAGTTTCTTTAGCTGAATACGTGAAGTGTCAGCATCTCCTGGCTTGTGATCATTGTACAAGGGAGCCTTTCTCCTCACATCCTTTCCATCTCCTACAAGGATGGTGCCCAGAAGAGCCTGGTGGCAGTAGCTAGAACAAGCAGCAACAGTGGGGCACAACTCTGCTACTTATCTCTTTTCCTCCAATTGAGAAATTTACACTTCTTTTACACTTGATCCTGCTGCAGCTTGTGCACCCAGACCATGGGATTTGATGGGAAGGAGCAAATCAAGATGTGATCCAGCTGCATCCTGATGTTCCTGGAGGGAACTGTTCCTATCTGATGGGGTTAAGTAACTTCAGGACTAACATAAACCATGATGTTGTACCCAGTTACCTGGCAGCTGGAGTCCTACAATCTGGTTGCACATGCTGGCTTTTATATACATATTTTTAAATTTTAATTTAGTTTTGCTTGTTTGTTTGTTTGCTTTTTTAATCTGCCCCCATTAAATTATTTAATGAGTCATGGGCTAAAAGTTTATTTTGTCATTAAGTGCTCCTTCACATGAATAGAATACCTTTAGTGATGGTAGACCTGATATACAGATAAGAAAGGTGTGAACATGGAGCAGTGACACAAGTCTGCCCTTTGAAAAGGAGTCAGTGGAATGCTTATCTATGAGGTGAACTTCTGGAAATTATACACACTACACATGCAGGAATTCTTAAGGATTTCAGTGCTAAGCTGATTGGATCCATTACCCAAATGCTAGCCTTTTTACAAACCAATATGTAGAATCAACATCTACACAACAAAGCAGCGCACCAAATGTTGGTAACTCTTCTCTGAAGTTAAAAAACAAAGGAAAGACTGAATAGGCTGCACTTAAGGCATTGAACTTTTCCCTGGGAGGCCTTGTTACATTCCTGGCTGCACCTGAAACCCTTTGTGATTTTGATCAGTGCACTTTGTAGTTTAGCCTCTGTACTGGATTTGAAAAGGAAGAGAGACAAAATAGTTCAAAGCAAGCATTGTAGGATCTTAATGTTTTAGATAACAAGAAATACTAATCTACTGATAGAAGATAAGTTACTTAACCTAGGGTGATTAGACTTCTTCCAGAGGATCCCAGTTCAGACACATTTCTTGAACAGTCAGGACCACTTGGGACCCTTCTGTCTTTATCTCAAAACAATGAAAGAGAGAATATCACTAACCACAGGTAAAGTTGTGGTGAACACAAAATGATGTGACCTCTAGTACTGAGAGAAGTGGAATTGACCATCACTTGTATTCCTTGAACATTGGCTTAGGAGAGTTGTGTGCCCCAAAGCTGACCCCAAGACTTATTTATATCATACAGCAGTGCTTATGCAGGATGCCCAGATCCAGAGGAAGCAGCAAAGAGAAGAACGATATCTGAAATGGTAATTCTGTTTTGGTGCTAATTACAGGTGCTTAATTACAGGGCTAGGCACTCTACTGAAGAATGCAATTTATATATCCAAAGTGCTTCCTGGACTTCTGCATCTATTGTTTTTAACAAGTGGGTTTTGTATTATATTAGGGTGGTCAGAGCCCTGCTTTGGCCATTTAATGACCAGGCCAGAAGCAAGATTCATTTGAAGCAATTTCACCCCATCTGTGAGATTTTCAATAAGAATGCAGTACAGGAAAGGTAAAGGGTTGAGAAAAGAGAAGGGAAGGAATGATGAACATGTCTATAAATGTGCAGTAGCAATAAAAGAGAAAAGCCATAGCCCTTAAAGACAAACAAGTTAAATGGAACAAAAAAAAAAAGTAAATTACTTTCCCTGCAAAACAAAAAATTGGGATTTNGGAAAGGTAAAGGGTTGAGAAAAGAGAAGGGAAGGAATGATGAACATGTCTATAAATGTGCAGTAGCAATAAAAGAGAAAAGCCATAGCCCTTAAAGACAAACAAGTTAAATGGAACAAAAAAAAAAATGTAATTCACTTCCCATGCAAATCAAGAATTGGAGATTAACTATTCTGTTCCTCTGCTAAACTGTAAAGCACAATTTGTATCTATGACTCCAATAAATTAATTTTACTTAGATTAAAGGTTTTTGACTTTAGAATTAGGACAAAATTATCATTCTGTCAAGGCTTCTTTATTCTTCCAACTTCTCTGGAAAAAGCAAAAGCTCCCCTGAATGGCAGAGTTTCCATCACGTTTTTTAGAATCACCCTCATTTTTCCATTGGAAGAGAAACTGACAGGGTGACTGATGAATTGTCACACACCATGACTTGCACTTAGAGAAACATATGAAAAAGCTGTGAAGCACAGTGTGAGCTATTTCCTAGGCTTAAAAAAGAACATTGAAACCTTGTGGTGATCCAAAGATTCCTGTCACTGAGAAAGATTAAGGGTTTCAGGAATGTTTCAAATGAAGCTGAGAACTCAAATTGTCCGTGTCCAGTTTATAGCTCCAGCTTTTTCCCCTGAGCAACTTGTTCATTTTCCTTTTGCCATGTATTTTGAGGACTAATGGTTACACATCACTTTGGGGAAAACAAAACATGACCACTTCCTCAAGCAGACCCAGATTTGTTGCTTAATTCATTCATATTCATTTTAAATTCTCAGTTTATTTTTTGATGTTGCTGTTTAATAAACATGACCATCTACCCTTATGTGTGATGCTCTGTAAATCATCTTTAGAGCTGCTGTATCACAGATTACTGTAGCATTTTAAGTGTATCAAGATCTGTATATGGAGCACATACTCTATAATGAGCATATGGTATAATACTACAATGCTGCTAACAGCAATAAAATACATTTATACAGAATATATAGTATGCTTCCTTCTTAAAGCTATTTATTTCTCTATGCTTCAGTATAGTAGTATATAAGACACCTTCAATGTTAGATTCAGTGTGGGTTTGGGCATGCCTGGTGGCCCAGCTGGTCTTACATGGAATTTCTTAGAATAGTCCAAAATCCTCAGTCCCTCTGACCTTAACAGAGAATAATCCTTGCATCAACAAACAGCAATAACGCTTCCATTAAAAACAAATCACAAAAAAATACTCCAATCCCAGAAAGCATTGAGCATTTCCTCACAGGAAGTAAAAAGTGCATATCAGTGTTATCTCAAAAGCTAGACATAATTAAACATCCTCTACATAAGGACACAGAATGGGAAAAGTGCTGTAAAGGGTCAGGCCTTCTAACAAAATCTGTTCCCTGGCAGTGAGTTAGAAAAGAACAGGGTAAGTAAATATGAAACTTCCTCCAAATATTATCCTACGCTTTGAATGTTCATAGCTCAGAGATTTCTCAGCAGGAGACCCTTGTGAGCAACCTCAGCCCAGTGTTCTCCCTTGAATTGCTCATACAAAGTTTTAGCACTTCCAGAATCTTAAAATGGAAACTTCTGAAAGTTGTATTGCAGAAGGAAAACTACTTTTTTTGAACTCTAGGATTAATGCTATAAATTGAAAAGAAAGAAAATCTTCTTCTGACAATTAATTTTATAAGTTCACAATTTGATAGCAATCATAAATAATACAATATTGCTCTTGGCTTCTGGGATGCTTCTATCATCTGTAACATTCTTTTTAATACATATCCAAAAAGCAATTGCTTGATTTTATTTAGCTTTTCAACAGCCCATAGAGTGACTTGCAAATTACTTCCAATGAAAAAAAAATGCAGACTGTTTTTAAATTGTTTGCACCAAGTAATATAAATCCCACAAAACCTGAGACATAAGACATTACCTCTTATAAAGTTACTGTATATGTTCCTTGCCAGAAAGATACCTGAGAGCAATGCTAAAGCATTTGCTTAAAATCAGCAATTACCTTGTCTTTCAATAACACAGTTACACAACTAAAGGCAATTTAGTGAAAAATGTTACACCTCATCAAATACACACTACCATAAATTTTACATTCTTTGTACAGGAAACTGCTTTATTCATGAGGGTCAAAGGCAATGTCTGCTAAGATGTCTGCTCCACAGAAAGCAGATGTGATAATGCATAGGATACACTTTCTATAAATAGCATTCACTTTGCCTTACTTATTATTTATTGCCAGAGTCCAAGAACAGAAAATCAATCTACTTTAGCCTCACCATTACTGGATTCAGTGCCAACCAATTTTGTTTCCTTTTGGAATTATAAATCAAGGTTGTGAGTTCATTTTCCTGTTCCACAAACACTTCATATTTTTACACTCATCCTCAGAGAGTGACAGTATGATTACACCAATGTCACCTTCTTCCAGATGCCCAAATAGATTGTGCAGGCAGCACTGGGTTGCAAGGCTGGGATCAACTTTGTATTTTTAAGAATACTTTATTCACTCTCTTCCAGTCTAATTAAAATCAATCAAGCAAACAAACAAACAAATGAACAAACCCCCAAAAGATACCACCACCTTTCAAATTCTGTTTCCTTGGATATTTTTTTAGGAACATATTTAGGATGTGCATGCAAAATATACCTGCCTACAACACATCAATAATTTTTTTTTCTTCAAATTCAGCCCTATGCATGCAGGCTTTCCCCAAAGCCTTGACCTCCAGATTCTTCTTTCCTCAGGCCTTTCCAACAGAAATAAAGCTTAAGGCAAAGTGCAATTTAGACTCCATAAACTCCTCCTGCCTGACCACTTGACCTCTGATCACCCAGGCTGCTGGTTAGCTGACTTCCCAGCAGACTTGGCCTGTGCTAACCAGAACAGTTCAAGGGTAGTGCATGTTAAACAACATTTCCAGTGGGCTCTATGGATAACCCTGCTCCAGGTCTGCTCTCTACAGACTCCCTCAATGCTATCTCAGCAGGCATTGCACCCTCAAATACTACATACTTTCATTAAAGTGATCTAATTTAGATTTAAATAAAAAAAACAAAACCCGTGGGAAAGAAAACTGTAGAGATGAAACTTTAAAAAAAAAGATAATAAACAGCCACTTTCAAATATAATTAACTGGATAAAAACCCCCAAAGACACAAGTAAGTTATGTTTGAAGGCCACAGGATGACAAACAGCACAGGGGAGCTCCAGGGCCATTTGAGAGATAGTGTTGATTGGCCAATCTGATCTTAAGGGGAATACAGCCCTAAATAACAGGGACATGAGCTAGGCTCTGCCTCCAGGCAGGGACAGAGGCTGTGTCCTGGCCATCTACAGTTCAGCAGAGGCACAGCTAAATGTGCCTCCAGTCTTTGTGTGACTGAGAACCAGACTGAGCTGTGTGCAAGCGATACCACTTACAAAGGAATTATGTAGCTACAAAAATGGCAGAAGTGCTTCTGCTGGCTGAAAAGATATTTTGATGGAGTACAGTTCTTGAATTAAGTCTCTTTATAATACTAGTTTGCAAGGACAATGCTTTAAAGCTCCTTAGAAAGTGACACATTTCTTCAGGTATTCCTCAGGTCAATTCAAGTCCAAGTCTGTATTAAACAACAAGATCCTACATGAAGTCCCACCTTCTCATCTGAAGCTATTTTGGAAGCTTACAGCTCCCTGAGCTCACAGCAGACAATGCTCTATTTGGAATATTGAGGAACCTCCACCCTTCTGGGAATTCCCGGTTCCCACAATGCTGCACGTGTACTGCTCCTTCATTTATTGCTCCAGGCAAAGTTGAAATGAAGGGAAATGGACAATATAAAATCTTGTATGACATTATAATTAAATGTGTGACTTGTCAAAACCTTTGTTTAACAGGATGAGCACACTTAGCCAGATCCCATATGTGTGTTAATTATAGCAAGAAAGCAAACAAAATGTCAATAGTTAAAACAAATCCTACCAACAGGAAATGGTTATCAAGCTGCGATAAAATGTTTATCAGGAAATGTTTTTACACTATCCAAAACATTTCCTGTCTGCAACATTTTTTGTGGGAAAAAGAATATCTGTGGTGCTAGAAATAGCATCTTTGCAAGGAATTAAATGACAGTGGTCATAGAAAACGGCAATAGTCACAATCTAGCTTCTGTCCCATTTTTTTTCCTTTGTCTATAGTATGATGTAAGTCTGAAACAAAACTGTTTTCAGAAGTTACACAGACATCACTAAAGTTCGTACTTCATGGATTAAAAAATAATTCAAAGCAAATTTTTCACAGGTAAGCAATGTAATCATGGAGATTGTGGAACCTTTGCTCACTGAGACTGATAGTGAAGCAGTATTTCTGTAAAAATATCTGGAAGAGATCAAAAAAGATTAATTAGGCTGAAAATCAGTATTATTGAAGGCATCAAAAGAATGATTCTCAAGGGGAAGAGGAGCCAGAGATCATCTGTTGAAATGCTTGCTCAAAATAAAAATCATGAAGAATATTTCCATAGTTCTGACTTTTCAAAACTAGGAAAATTCTGTTTTGTTGCAAAAATAATCAGTAGTATCACAAAATCACAACAGAGATGGCATTTGAATATCGGCAAATACTTGCCAGGGTCAATCTATAAGACATTACTGAATATAGAAGCAAAATAGATGATTCTTCCTAGATTTATTCTATCAGCCATGTGATGTCTAACATGTAGTCTGTTGTTCCTTTCTTAAAATATTCCATCCTCCCAAAAAAGAACAGTGAACTTTAATGGCTTTTTAAAGGAAATTCAGCCACTAAAACTGCTTGAGTATTTTGAAAAATTAGGTTATTGTGAAATAGTATTTTTATTGATGAAGACTTGTATAAAAGGCATTTTCCTTTGATTAAAAATTGCTATTTGTTCCTACTTTAACTGCAGGCTCTATACCTCTTATTACATATATTTATTTTTTTTCCTATACATGGAAACTATAATGGAACTAATCTCTTGTACAATGGATCTAATGATAGAATCCTAAAAGTGGAAAGGACTTCAACAGGTCATCTGATCAATTTTCATGACCTGAATTAGGATGAATAAAAATTACTTTATTTCTGGTCTACAATCTGAAATCATGGAACTACCACCTTACTGGGCAATCTATTCCCATCTTCCTTATTATCACTGTGAGAGCAGTTTTCCCTATTGCCGAAGCTGAATCTCCTTCAATTTTGCTCCTCACCATGCAGTGATCAAAAATTCTCTTTGCTCTTTGCAGTAGCATTTCCTCACAACCTGGCAATATTTCCTTTCTGTCTTAAGATACTATTTTTGAACATCCCAGTATAGGTTTACCTGTTCTGCAATGATGTGATGCTACTGTACAAGCTAAAATTAGACTGCCTTGCAATGCACCATCAGCCCTTCCTGGCTTTATGTCAAACAAAAATGGAATGAGCATCATCCTAGTCATTCATTGAAATAGTGGAAGGAACTACAATCTGCTTTTAAGATGAGACAGGCACATATTAGAATCATGCAATCATAGAATAGTTTTGGGTTGGAAGGAACCTTTAAAGGTCATCTAGTTCAACTCCCCTGCAATGAGCATTCCTTTCCATTCCAATTCTCTTCCATTCACTGCTGCTGAGTTCTAAATTTGGCATTACATTTAGGAAAGAAGAAAAACAACCCAGGGACAGTTCAAATGAAAGGAAGAAAATGAGACAGGAGTTCAACAAATGGCATGTAAGGAAAGGCAGAAATAACTGGATCAGCTTTTTACTTGAAGGCATTAAAAATGGAGGCCACTTACCACTTCCACTGTCAGAACTTTGTGCACCATTTCTAGTTTGAACTCCTGAGGCTTTAATATCTCTCCAATGCTTCTTATTATGGTGGGGTTTTTCCCATTAAATTAAAATGCCACTCAGTACCTAATATTTTCTCATTGTAAGGAAGCTATAAACTGCAATTACCTTTAAACTGTTTTCAGCAAGCTAAACAAATAGTCCCTTTAGCTAAGTCTTGTTTTCAAACCATTGATCATCTTCATGCAGCCTATACCATTTTCAACATCCCTATCAAAATGTATAGTAGTATTGTATGCATCATCCTAATAGCTGGTCTAAAATACTAATTACTAGATGCAAATTACCTTTCAATTACTGTTGATTCCTGTCTTGGCATATTCATTAATGAAATTAGCCTTTTTCACTTTTACATCCTCTGGCATTCAGCTGTTGTTCACTGAACTCAATCACTTAGCTAAATGTTCCAGAATGCAGTTTCTCTGCTTGTAGATGCCCATCTATTGCTTCTAGATTTATGGACTTCACTGTGTTAAACTGCATTTTGTTTCAGAGGATCGAATACACCACCTGTTACACTGCTCCTAAGTGTGACCTTCAGCCTCATGCAGTACACAGCACTTCTGCGAGCCAAACCAAGCATAACTCCTAGAAAAATATCCAATATTGTTTTAAAATATGCACTGAAGAATCAATACACAGCTCACGGCCCAAGATGAAACTTGTTTCAGGAGACAATTACTGTTTGCTTTAATGCCAGTCGGAAAATTAATAGCTTCAGCTTCCACTGGATTTTGCTACCACTGTCTGCTTGGCTGAAATCATCAGGTGTATTATTACACTTAGCTGAGATCCAGCAAGGCCAGGCTGCATGGAGCTTTGAGCCACTTGGTCTAGTGGAAGATAGCCCTGCCCATGGTGGTGGTGGGAACTGGATGATCTTTTAAGGTTCCTTCCTCCCCAAAGCCTTCCATGCATTGAGCACACCAGGGAAGAGCACTGGTAGTTGGCACAGCGCCGCTGGCACTTGGTGTGTGATCCAGGTGAAGAAGGGGATGAAAGGCACGTGTAGCCCACAGACTGAGACTGTGCAAGTATGGAACATGTATGGAACCTCTGCTCCTTTGGTAACTCTAAGGACAGGTTGTTTCCAACTTTAGGCACTTACACAAATCTCATTTTTGGACAGCCAAAGGCTTGCATCCAAGTACATCAATCTTGAAAACATCCTTATGAAGCTGTCATTCACACAAGAAAAATGGAGACCTTCCCTAGGTGACAAAAGAATTTAATTTTTGATAGGAAGCCGGTTCCTTAGCTCCAGAGCAAACTTCCTCCTTCTGAATAAGGTTTCCTCACCAATAATGTAACAGTATCATTGGGTATGGCAGCAAGGGTCTCTGAGTATTTCCCACAGCAAAACAGCAGGCAATTGTCACACTCAAGGTAAGAGACACAACCAGGCAAACCAGCCAGGTTGTTGCTTTTAGGAAAGCTTATCAGGTCTATCCTCTTTGAGGGTGCTTAATTTTAAACATAAGTCATAGGAGAAATAGAATACTTAACACTCCCTCACTTCCTTTGGGAAAAAAATGAATGATCGTGCAGTGGAACAGCATAGCAATATTTGACATTCCCCAGTGTGTCTCTCCGTGTGGGATTGACACGTGTATTTTGGCCCAGGCAACAGCCCGGAACGGGCTCTGGCGGAGTCATGGAGTCACCGTGCCTGGAGGTGTTTAAGGAAAGACTGGATGTGGCACTCAGTGCCATGGTCTGGTTGTCATGGTGGTGTTGGGTCACAGCTTGGACTCAGGACCTCAGCAGTCTTTTCCAAGCGAACTGATTCAGTGATTCGCAGGCGGGAAGGGGTGGTGTGTGCCCCGAGGCCGTGCTCGCTCCGGGCACGACTCTTCCCCAGGCCGCCATGCCAGCCCCAGGGCCAGGCCTCGGCAGCGCTCCCGCCTCTCCCGCTGCTGTCCCCGACAGCCGGCACAGCCCCTCCGCCGCGGGGCCCTGCTCCGGCCCGGCTGCAGGAGAGCGCCCGCCGCTCGCCAGGATCCTGCGGCAGTGGGTGGGTCCCTGGGAGGCGCCAGCCGCTTCCCTCCCCTTCCCCTCTCCCTCCCGGCTCGGCGGTGAGGAGGCGCCCGAGCGCGGCAGCATCTTCCCTTGGCTCGCCGGAGCGGGGGGAGGAGCCGCCGCCGCCGCCTGCGGGGAAGGAAGGTAAGCCGCGGGCACGGGGGGTGGGAAGGGGAGGGAAGGGGGTTGGCTCCCCCCCTTCCCGGTGCTGCCCTGCCCTGGGCGGCCGGCGGTGGGGACCGCGGCTGGGGCGGGGTGCGGCCGCCCGTCCGTGCTGCGTGTGCTGGGCCGGGCTGGGGCTGCGCGCCCCGGGGCCTCGTGTGGCAGGCGCCCGGTCTGTAAATGGCCGATAGCGGGGATGGCGGCGTGTCTGTCTGTCTGTCTGGGTGTGTCTGTCTGTCTGTGTGTCTGTCTGTGTGTCTGTGTGTCTGTGTGTCTGTGTGTCTGTGTGCGCTCCACTTCTGTCAGGTGGGGTGCCGGTGCGCGCTGCTCGCAGGTGGGCAGAGGTGTGATGGTGGCGGCGGCGGCACTACGGACGAGCTGAGCTTGGCGGCTGGTTATGGTTTTAAGGAAAAGAAGGGGTACTTTGGAAACCAGGCACCGCTTATTTATTATGTGGGAAATGGGAGGATTTCGCGGCGTTTCCTCATGCAGGTGGATTTCTGATATCAGGCACAGGCAGCAAAGAGGTTTTACTCAAGTTACAACTGGGGTACGGTCTGCAGAGAGTGCAGACTGTGAACCATCAGAAGGCATTTGGGCTGATGAGCCGCTGTGCCTTCCAGTACATGAAGGGAACTTACAGGAAAGATGGGGCTGTTGACAAGAGAAGGTACTGACAGGACAAGGGGGAACAGGGTCAAGTGGAAAGGGAGGGAGTACATTTAGATTAGATGTTAGGAAAAAAAATCTTCACTGTGGTTGGCGAGGTACTGGAACAGCCCAGAGGAGCCGTGGATGTCCCATCCCTGGAGGTGTTCAAGGCCAGGTTGGATGGAGCTCTGGGCAACCTGATCTAGAGGAAGGTGTCCATGCCCATGGCCGGGTTTGGAATGAGATGATTTTTATGGTCCCTTCAAACCCAAACCATTCTATGATTCCATATTGGAGAATGTGACAGCAAAGACAGGCTAAAGGAAATATTTAGAAACAATTGTCCCGCTCAGTGTTGATAGAAGAGATAATACTGTCCAGACACAGGAAATAAAAGTGACAGAATTATGCAGCATGTGAATGATGTGATGGACCATAAAGTAGCAGGAAGAGGCTCTGTGGATAAAGAAAAAGAGTCAAGTGTATCATTGCTTTGAAACAAGAAAATTACAAGAGCTTTTGATGGTGTCTGCTATAGACCAGGGGAGTTTGATTTGTATAAGAATATCACTTACTGAGAGATGCTGTTAGGAGTTATGTCACAGGTGTATTTCTTTCTTAGACTGTAGACTCTCAGAATTAGGGTTGGAAGGGACCTTAAAGATTGTCTGGTTCCAGCCTCCTTGGCATGGGCAGGAATGCCATTCACTATAGCAGGTTGCCTGTGGCCCCATTCAGTGGCCTTGAACACTTCCAGGGATGAGGCATCCCCAGCTTTTCTCAGCAAATAGTGCCCTCCCCACTGTCTGAGTAAAGAATTTCTTCCTAGGATCTAATCTGATTCTGTCCTCTCGTATTAAAGCCATTCCCCCTTGTCCAGTCAATATCTGCCTGTGTAAAAAGTTACTCTCCCTCTTTTTTATAAGCCCCCTTTAAGTACTGAAAGGCTGCAGTGAGGTCTCCCTGGAGCCTCTCTTCTCCAGGCTGAACCACCAATAGATACAGAGGAAGGCATCACTTAGACATTTAGACAGTGATCCAGATGTCCTAAAATACAACTGCTGTAAGCTTGCCAAATAAGCACTGAATTGCCTTGGACTTGCTCTCAGGTAAGCAGTGTGAAGATTCTGGGAAAAGGTGGTTTGTTACTCAGCTTGTGATCTTGGGTCACATTTTTAATTAGATTTAATAAATAGAGATAAAACATGTGACGAAACAGGTTTGAAGTTCTTAGTTTCAGAAGAGCAAACTTGGAAAAATCAAGAGGATTAGTTAGTGGTGTTGGTTGTACAGGAGTCCTGAGGGCCCTAGAAGTAAAGAAGGTGGAAAGTTGTTTTATGCCAAAGGTAGAATCCGTTTGGAATTTATATCCAAAAAAAAATTTTTAAAAGATCTATTGAAAACAACTTCTAACCATCAAAAAGGATTTGAGAATTAAAGACTGGGAAAAGGATAGTTAATCAAAGTGAAAATGAAGTGGTAAAGTACCAATTCAACAGTAAGAATTGGCAAAAGTAATTCTGAATTACTTATAGACAATTTTTTTTTTTTTAGCTTCATTAATCATGGAAGTGAAAACAATAATGGAAATAAGACCACTGAGTGATAAAGTTGAGGTAAAATGGCCTTGGCATAATTATACATATCATCTATTGCAGTTTGGAGGAAGCTACTGTAGTGGGTGGACTTAATATTAGATGCTCAAACTTTTACCTCAGAAGAATAACATTTTGTCTCTTAATTACTTTTTAAGGGTTGGGAACCTCTGTGTTTTGTCTGACCCAATGCTCTTGCAGTTTAGCAGTTCCAGTATGAGAGCACTGAAACAGTACATTTGGGTATTTAACAGTGTCATTTATTGGTAGAGGAAGTGGGGTAACTTTTCCTTGACATACACATTCTGTTTACTGTTTTATCTCTGTTTGATGTATGTACCAAGGTAAATTCTGACCTTGTCAGGCTCCCCCATGCAGGTACAAAGCCACCTGACATCTGAAGCTGGTACATGGTTTATCCTGGACAACTGACCTGTTGGTGTTCTTAAGTTCTTACAGCTTTAATATTTTCTGTACTACAATTCCTTAACCTTATTAAAAAAAATACAAAAAACCTCAGACTGTTTCTTTTGCAAATTTAGTGCACTCTTTTGAATTGCTTTGTTCTGTTGCATGGTCAATATTTTTAAGACAATTTTTTTTTTCTTAAACTGAATCTTTGGATTAATTTTCTTTCCCTAAAGCTGATTCTGTGACCTTTCATGTTGGAAGGTCAAAATGAAGATAAGTTGTCTGTTCTACCAAATCAGTTGTATGGTAAATGAAGTTTTATTTAGAGCCAACAGTTGCATCAGTTGTATTGTTTGTGTTTCTGTATGGATTACAGGAACTGAAGTGTATTTAGAGTTTGGCTAACAATTCACAAAGAGAAGGAATTTTCAAGTTAATTTTCTGAAAATCTTGGATTAGCCACATGAAAATTGTGAACAGATATTTTTCTTTAGCACCTCAGGTTAGGTAGAGGTTACATTAGATTACATTAGGTTAGATTTTGATGCAGGAATGGCATCTTGTTCCTGAGAGACTGTCTGACAAAATGTTTGATTATTTGAGCACATCTTAAGGTCTGGAGGTAATACTTATTATATTTTCTTTTCCTTTTACTGGAGAAGTAAACCCCTAATTATGTGAAACTGACTCCAGCATCTTCGTGTAATACTTTTCAGCACTGAAAGTAGTTCTTGCATTGTTTCCATGATCTGAAACACTTGTTTGCCTTCAAAAGGTATTTTTGCTTGTGTAGAAAGAAGTTTAAATAATTTTAAGTGAAAATGTGTTTTGATTGACATTTTCTTATCAGGCTTTTTTAGCTGCTGACTTTGACATTTCAGTAAGTCTACTAGAGGCTTAATTTTTTATTAAACATTACTGTTTTCTTGCCTTTGTATTTCTGTCTTTCATTTGTTTGTTGTAGTGTTTATCTTTCTTAGTAGTTGCCAGCCACTTTCTTCAAATCTTCTTTTTAAAGTCAAATAGATGGATAGCCAAAAATGTGGGATTATTTTTTCAGATTGACTCTGGGGTTTGTAGAATGAGAAAAGGATTTGGGATTATTTTTTTATTTCTGCTTTAAATATTTTCCTTCTGATGGATGATGATGATTTTTTCCAGTTGCTTCCACTCTTCTTGCTGGCTGGTCAACAACTCACCATTCTACATGAATGACAGTGCTAGGCATTTCTAAAGGGGAAAAAGTAACTGGAATAGGAATGAGAAAAATGAAGAAACTTACTATGAGCACTTGTCTTACCATCACTTAGGATATGCATTCTGCATGTGAACCTCTGGGAACCTCAGTGGGGTCGTGCTGGAGGTCCATCCCTGGAGCCAACATGTGGAACTGGATGCCAGGCCAAAAGAGAGGTGGTGTCTGGCAAGATGCTTTTGACTAAAAATTTTGCCTCTGGAGATGGAGCCAATAAAGAGTTTCTTGGATCTAGCCTTTAAACTGTGTGTTGATTTGCTTGTGTAATGAGGAGGCATGCAGTGGAACTTGCACCAGGAGCAAAGAATTCACAGCCTGGTGTCATGAAGCAAGGAAGGAAGGAGAGAAGATTTTACTTTAGTTGGAGTTAGAAGTTCTTCAAACAACCACTCGCTGTTTCTCAAGGTCTGCAGTTTCTTGGGAATGGAAAATGCCACATCAGTGGAAGAATGAATGACAAGCTGAGTTCTGTCAATTTATTGTCAGCACTGGGTGTAGTACTGACATTTCACTGTACATGAGGAAGGATGATAATTTTGAAAATAGTCTTCCTAGAAAGGAGTGTGACCTGTTCAGTAGGAGTACATGTTGGCAATATTGCTGATCTGATCTCTCCTGCAAAATTGCTTGGACGAGTTAGCATCGTGTCGTGACTACTCTGGTAGGAAACTGCTGAGAAATCAGCAATATCAGAGGTTAGATTTCTTTTCTAAAAGTCTCATCAAGTCCCTTTTCTCTGTGACTTTTTCTTCCTAATCTTTCCTAAGCCTGTGGTTAGAGTCCTTGGGGAAGAAGCTGCAGACAGACCTTTGAATCAGCAGTTGAGATTCATAAATGCTCAAGTTAAGTGGGAGGAAATACTAAGTGGAGTTCTGAAAATTTTTGTTTGCTTGCCAAGTTCCTAGAGAGAGAATCTACAAGAATGTTTACATTCAGATGAGTCAGTGAACCTGTTTAAATATTTAGGGTTAAATGGTCTCGGACTGCTAATAGAGCTTGGCTATTAGAATTAGTATTTATGTTCCTTAACTCAGTCTTATCTGTGCTATAGAAAAACATGTGTGCCTTACCCAAAGACCCATCGTGGCTGGGTCAAAACTTACAGTTTCCAAGACCCAAACTCAGACTGCCAGAGTATGCTGTCCAGATTCTCAGCTGTACTTGGATTCCAGATCAGAGATTTGTGGAAGTTTAATATAAAAATTTTTGTGTCAAGAGGCTGTGCATGTTCTCAAGAAATGGATGTTTACATTAATGATGTTTTTTTTCTTTTGATTTGCAGTTCAGAATTTTTTTTTGGGGTACACAGCTAGTGAAAATTATAAAAAGTTTTCATGCATGAGAAATACTTCTTGCTTACCGTTTTACTTTCTAAAGTAAGTATTGTATTTTTTTAAAATGCAGTGGCTAGCTATGTGAGGGTTTTAACATTTATGCACATATTATAAGATTTAGTAGAGGAACAAACCCAGTAACTTGTCTGAAATAGCTAGGATATGTTTTTCTCCTGTACCTGATTTACTCAAATGTACAGGTTTTTGTCTTTTCACTTTTGAGGAAAATAATATTTTTCTTTGCTTGACTCCATTCACAATGGTTATTTTTCTGGAGGAAAATTCTTGCAAGTAGGCAAAATATGAATCATCACTAATATTTTAGAGGTATATGGAATAAGCATGGTTCTTAAACAGGCTTTTTTTTTTCTGTCTTTATTTTTGGGATCCCCAGGTGAATATATACTCTTAAATCAATTACTGATTTTTAGAAAGAGCAGCTTTGCAGATACAGGTATGTGGCACTCAGTATGTACTTTTAATAGAAGACATGAATTTGAATAAAAGAATAAACTGGCATAATTTGAGTCACTCCATGTACTCCTGTGAGGTTGCTCAGAAATGAGGTGTCTATGTTTGCAGGGGAGACTGAAAATGGAGTTGCAGGGTAATTTTCTCATAGTTCTAGATAAGATAAAATATGTTCTAACTTTTGAGTTTTGAAGGCATGTAACCAATCTTTGTTCTTGAAAAGTTGAAGCAAAACTGTGGGGAATCTAAAAAGTAGTGAAGTGGAGCACCTTTTATTAGGTAACTGAGGTGGTTATATCCTAATGTATCTTTATACTAACAAATCAGCTGCTTTTAAAGTCAAACTATGCTTTTGTCAGAGCAGATGCTATTGAAGTGAAATACTGGAACCTGAAGAACCATGGGTGTCAGTTTTGTCTCAAATGGCTTGAGGAAGGAGATAGGGAATTCTCCATTTGTTTAACCTAGAAAATTCATAGTTAGTAATTGTTCCCTTGGGGCCTGAGTGTAGGCTAAGGATGGCCAAGAAGTGGGTAACATATGTCAGCATTGCTAGGGAGTGCTGGAAATTGGTGCTGCAAAATATTGGACAGCCTCAATAATCAGTTTCACAGTAGGACTACTGGCATACTTGAAATTAAATGTTTCAGAACAGTTCAGTAGTACAGGCAAAGGCTTCAATTAAGGGAGTTGCTTCTACTTTAAATAGAGATAATGTACATAGAATCAGAGGGTTGCATTCTTGTTTGAACAAGTCTGTTGAAGAAAATAAGAAATTGCTTAACTGCAAGAGCGCAACAAGTTCCCCCATTTCCATGAAGATGTAAAGCTTGGTAGGTGGCTGTGGGTGCTTGTTCAGGGCATTGTGCATATTCAGGATGGTCGAGCTGCAGGAGTTGTTCAGGTTTTTATTTGTTTCAAGAAAATAATTTTTGTTTGTTTATTCAGTAAATGGCATGTTGAATCATTAACATTTATAATACTAAAGTCATACTAATTTCATGTATTTTATGTCATTGGATTATGTCTTATGGCATGAAGTCTTATATAAGAGACATGTTTAGTAGTAAGTTGGGTAGTTTTATGCAGCTACATTTGATACTTGTTTTAGTGTGGTATTACTCTGAAATTAATTCAGTAAAATGGTAACTTGCTTGTTGGATGTTATTCTGCCTGTAGTCAGAATTTTACAGACATGTAATTTTCTGTGAGAAGTAAACAGATTTTTAGCTATGTCTGAACCAGTGCACCTCAAAGATAATTATATGTACAATTTTCATAATTGTTCAGTGAAAGAGGCTTGTACAGCTGCAGAGCTGCTTCTCATTTTTGTATTTTTACTGAAAACAGAGTTGTATGACTTTGTGCTAGGAAATAATTTTAGGATAGTAGATGTGCATATTTGTGAAGAAACATCTGGTCTGAAAATCTGTTTCTACTGATAATGTACATCATAGAAATTATACAGGTAATTGGCAGTATTTTCTGAAGCAGAATGGAGTTTTTAGCAGCTCCTAGTAAACTTGGAAAGACACAAATTTTTTTCTAACATTGGTTTCAGAATGGAACTGGAATAAGTGCATTTGAAGGCTTAAGCCAGAAATTGAATTCTCTGAGCAGTGTGCTTTTTCTTCACTGAAAAAAATGTCTTAAAGCATTATGTCAGCAAGGTTCTCAATTTATTTTTAGTGCAATAAAAAGACATTGGGGTATGTTGTTCATAAAACATCTTTCTTTCCAAGCACAATCTGATTAATTTTTCTACTTCTTTTAAAAAAATGTTTTGTCCAAGAATTAATATTTTAGGTAAGAATACAGAAGAGCAGAGTCTGCCTAGCTGATCATTGTACAGTTGTATATAAAAGCAAAACTGAGTGAGCTTCTTGTTTTCTCACCCCACAGAAGAAGATAGTTCTGGCTGAATATTAAGTGTGCAAAGTTTCTGATAGTATTGTTGCAGCAATATAACACAATGATTTTAACCACAGCTCTCTCTCCACAGGGGGACACCAGCACAAATCCATATGGAGGATGAACCTCCTCCTCAAGGAGTCAGTGCCAAGGTCAGAGTATCTGTTCGTGTTGAGAATTCTGTACTGCTCTGCTCCAAAGGAAGCAGCTTGGTCCCATTTAGCAGTAGCTTAGTGCATGCAAGGAGTTTTCAAGGTAGACAGGAAACAAAAGCTGTAGGTAGAAGGAATGATACTAGCTGAAGAAATCTTGCTGAAGTCATCCACAAAATGCTACAGTAGTACATTCATATAACAGCTGAGATTCATGTCTGTCTGCCTTTCATGACTTTGTACAGCATAATGAGGGAACTGATCATTTATGGGATATAAATACTGGTAGATTAGGAGTTGAAGCTGGTTTTCATATTTTTGAGATAAAATATAATGTGGAAGTGTGTGAGGGAAGAAAGTCTTGAAAACTGAAAGAATATCTCTTACTGACATATTAGTTACACTTAGTTGAGTGTAAGTAATAATTCCAGAGACAGGATTTAGATTATGGACTTTTTTTGTCTGATAAAGTTTTAGTTATTTCCTTTTTTTTATTTTAAAGGTAAATATCATAAGTATTTCCTTGAGTGCTTTTTATAAGAGTAGTTGGGGTTTTTTTCTTTCAATGTTTTATTTTAGTGTTGAGAAATGCTGCAGTTTGGGTGGGTTTTTTTTAACCTGTTAATTATGAGTGCTTTGTAGAATGAGGTTACAGAAAAAACAATTTTCTATTTAAGATGAATGGGTTGTCACCCACTGAGGACTTGGAATTTAGAGCCCACCTTATAAAGAAACTGATAGGTTATTCCAATAAAGGAATGTGTAAAATTGAAGGACACCCTGTGACTGTCTCTTTGAATCCCAGGCTCCTTCAGTCTTGAGCAGCAGTGGGATGCAGTTTTGTTGGTGCAGTTGGGAGAGTAGTCTGTGATGCTTTCAGTATTCATTACCATGTCTCAAGAGGGCCTATAATTCTCCATAGAATACGTGGTAACCTCTTGACATAAAAGAAATTGCTCTGCAAACAGCAGATGAACAAAGACTGATTCCATATGGATTCTGGTCCTTCATCCCTTATAACCCTGCCCTGTGTCACAGGGAACAGCATTTGCTAGGATTAGCTTGGACCTACTTGCTCGCTGACTTATTTCATAACATAACGTCTGTTTGTCCAGCTGCCTGCTGCCAAGCTGATTGTGTCAGCAGAATCTTACTTCCCTTTCACTTGCAAATTTGGCTGAAGTTGGTCAGTTATTTGCTGCAAGGAGAATGGGGAAAGGACTGGTGTGATCAAAACCACAGCTTTTTTTTCCTGTGAAGGTGGCTAATCCTTCTTTCCCCTCCTCAGAAGTATATAATTAAAAAATGTGTGATTAGCTGCTATTTGTCTAAAGAATTTAATTTAGGATTAATTTAGAGGTTTGTTTTTGAGTTTCTAATGTTACCTATATTTCTTTTTATCTATATTTTATCTGTATATTTTTTCATAGTCAGTGATACTAATTGAAGAAGCAATATTCTTACAGCCGATATAACATGCTTCAGACTCCAATCTAGAATTTATTCACATCTTTGTTTAAGTTAGAGGTAGAAAAAATACATACATGAAAACAAATACACATTTTTTTTAAAGATAAGTGTATTCTTGGGCAGACTTCTTTTATGGTTTCTTATTTTAACAACAATTTTAGCACCAAGGGAAAATACACAGATTTCAGATTTTGAATATACAGTTTGAACTTTATATTGGAATCCTGTACACTGAATTCTGTAAGACAGCACTTATGTTGTATGAATATAGTGAAAATATGACCTCACCCTTTAACCTCTTGCATGGTACTTTTCTCCATGAATATAAATCCTTTCTTTCTAGACCATGATATCTTTTATATGTTTATGTAATGTCTTCCTTTCAACTATTGTTGTAGAATTAAAATACTGGTTTGTGGCTGAGAAAGGAGATGGTGGTGTTTATGTAATTTTTTGCTATGCAAAGGCATATATTTCTCTCTGTGCAGGTATTTGATAGCATTTTTTATAATACCAGGCCTTGGAGGCAACACTGTTGTCAGCCCTGAAGATGCTGGATGTTGGGAAATGGCCGATTTTTTCTCTCTGTTCCCCGGAAGAGCTCAAGTTAATTCGCCAAGCCTGTGTATTTGGCAGTGCTGGTAATGAAGTGTTGTATGCAACTGAAAATGATGAGGTAATTGTCCAAGAGTGTGTATAAATGTGACATGCTAAATTAGTTATATATCAAGTTATTCTGAAAGCCAGTAGTATGATAGTACACCTAGAGAAAGTTGCATGCAAAAATGTCTGATTGTTTTGTTTGCTACTGAAACATTTTCAGTTTAAATTAAGGGCTTCCTACTACAGTCAGAGAATAAAGAGAAGATGGAGTTAGACATTGCAAGTGCACAGTAACAGGATGAGAAGCAGTGGACACAAACTGCAAGATGGGAAGTTCTGGTTCAGTACTAGGAAAAAGTTGCCATAAGAGGGGTTAATCCTGAAGGAGTTGTGAAATTTGTTTTCCTTGGACATGTTCAAGAATCTTTTGGACATGGCCTTGAGTCAACTGATCTGTTTAGATCTTTGTTGAGCACGAGGGTGGACTAGTTGGCCTTTAGAGGAGGTTCTCTGTTACAACCTAAATTATGAGTCTGTGATTCTTTTATAACAGGTTTTTGTGCTTGGCATGAACTGCAGCGGCTGTCTGGGAACAGGAGACATGCAGAGCGCTATAGAGCCGAGGAGGTTAGATTCCCTGTGTGGCAAAAAGATAGCCTGCCTGAGTTATGGAAGTGGCCCTCATGTTGTTCTTGCTACAGAAGGTGAAGTATGATCTGAGTATTTCAGAGAGTCCACTTAAACTCATCCAGTAGGTGTGAAAGGTCTGGGCTGGTAACATAAGAGAGAGAGTTAAGTATTCTAGGCTGTTAAGTCCAATGTTTTTTTCATTGGCAAATATGACATATCAACTAGCTTGTTATTTCTAGAACTTTTTCAGGCAGGCCCTACTTTGATCTCATTACTTCTTTTGGAAGGTTTTTTTTTTCACTTTTCAGTTTAATTTGAAACTTCTGATGGCTCTTGAAATGCATTAGTGGCTACATTATGCCCCTATGTTCTTGTGCCAACTCTGACCTTCAGTTAAAACTCATCTTTTCCCTCCAATACCTGCTTCTGGATGTGCTTTAAAGACCCATTATGCTGCCCCCCCAGCCTTTATGCTTCCTGTACTGGCACTCTGTTATCCACATTGTGGTAGTGGCTCTTACGTTCATAATTAAGTACGTTACTCTTGAAGGCAAATTATTAATATTGTGTTCCTAGTGAGGTTCTGTTAGAGCCTAATTGATGATATTCACACTTGTCTCTCTCTGTCAATAAGCAGAAATGTTTTTCAATATTCTAGATTAGGTGAGGGGAATTAAGTTGTGAATGTGTTTTTTTACATTTAGTTGTGTTCCACCACCATTTTCTCCAGTCTTCGTGGCAGACCATTCTGCATGCTTTTTTTATGTATGCATCTGTATTCCTCTGAGCTTTGTTACTGACACACAGACCTTACTGACACACTCATATTCCTTAACCTGATGATGAAGTACTGCCAGAGATCCAGAACTAATCCTTGGTGATTTTTACTCATAACTCCATTTGCATTAATAGCTTTTCTTCAGCACAGCCATTTTTAACTTACATTTTAGAGGGCTGTTATATGTTACACAATTCTTGTGTTAATTATTGTCATTTCCACTTTGCTGTATGTTTCTGTGCCATATGCTTCACATGTCTACTGAAATTTGTGTTCACATGTTGGTGAACTGAGGAAAAGGTTGTTCACTACTGATAGGATAAAGTAATTAGATTTAACCAGTTATTACAGAGAAGTATTGATTTAGTGTAGCATATTTTGTCTTTGTAGTTCTGAGGGAACCCTCAGGGAATATGCATATTGTGAGGGAATGAAAGCTTATTACTTGAATTTTCCAAAGTAGGATAAAGTGCCAGGGCATAGATAAAAAATTCTGATTGTTTGTCAGTAACAAAGAAATTGGACTGGGGACTCTGACTGTCATTTCATCCTTTTCTCTCCTGTGTTGCACCATCCCTTTTCTTGCAGCAAGATGTTTTCCTTTACTATGATTATGGTGATACTATCCTTTTGGATTTGTGGTCAACACTATGTGAGCCAGGTAGCATTGGTACATCCATGGGCTGAACAGCCCCTAGGTCATATGTGTGTTTATACACTTAAGTATCCAGTATTCAGTATTACTGAATTGGACTTTTTAATTTGTAATTATATGCTGTGTACTCATTGGAAAAGTAGAGATTTTTCAGCCAGCTCTTTACATTTTTGTTGTAGAAGGAGAAGTGTATACATGGGGTCATAATGCTTATAGTCAGCTGGGCAATGGCACTACAAACCATGGCTTCATTCCCTGTCAAGTCTCTACGAACTTGGTGAACAAGAAAGTCATTGAAGTTGCCTGTGGCTCTCACCATTCCATGGTGTTGACATCTGATGGAGAGGTGAGTACAGTGGGAGCAAACATCTGCTTTCTCCTCATGAAACTCACATGTGTGAGAAACACTAGAACACTGCACCTTGCTTCTTGCCATCCTCACAGTGCTGATGTCACAGAAATGTTCCAAAACAACTGAAACTTGTAAGGGTGTGGCTGTTTTGAAGGCAGAACATTGATTTTGTGCCATATCTGCTTGAAATAGCAACTTATGCAGCCATTTCCTTCCTATGCTGTACTCTGCTTTAAATGCTTAATGGCATTAAATGGCATTAATATAAATCACATTCTCTGTAAGGAATTCTACCTGCCAAAGTAAAAAGTTTCCTGGAATTTGCCTTCAGGTGCCATTTGTGCCACTTAGCTACTCTGCTCTGAGTTCTGGAAAAGTAGCAATGGATTCTTCCAGCATTAACTGCAGCCATCATGTTTCCTCTTACCTTTGAGTGGAGGAAGAGAAAAGAATGGAATATATAAATACTTAGATTGACATATTTTTGTTAGAAGCCATTCATGTTTTTGTTAAAGCAGTTGTAAACCTATGTGTCTTCCTAGGTTCTTAAAACAATACATCCACTTGCACATAAAAAATGAATTTTTTTCTGCATACAGCTTTTTCTCTCTTGAATATGTACTTTGAACTGTATATTATAAAGCCATCTTTGATGACAATTCTCTTGCAACAGGTATACACATGGGGTTATAATAACTCAGGCCAGGTTGGATCTGGTTCAACAGCAAATCAGCCAATTCCTCGAAGAGTTACCAGCTGCCTACAAAATAAAGTAGTAGTTAATATAGCTTGTGGACAGATGTGCTCTATGGCTGTGGTGGAAAATGGAGAGGTAAGAAATTTTAAGTGAATATTTGGACTGTATTTTACTTCATGTAATAATTTGGCATATAGATAATTTCAAACCTGGTATTATTCAGAAAGGAAGTTTATCTTTCCAGACTCACTCAAATCTAGCTGTTTGTACTGCTCATAAAAACCTTTGTTACACCACTGCTGTCTTTAGCATTCATAGACAAATAAATTATTGCCTGTGTTAGCATCCTAAGTCTTGTGTGTGAGAATAATCAATGAATGTGGGAATAATCACTGAATGATATTTTCATTTTCAGTGTTTATATGCACACATTTTAAGGAAAAACAAAGAAAAGAAAAGAAAAGTACATTGCATGTATTTGTTGTGTGCTGGAGTACCTCTTGAATCTCTCTCATACTTTTTTTATCCTCTTTCCAAAGATACAAGGAGATTGCAGAGTTCTTGTTTTTGTTCATATGAGCTGATGATATTGGGCAGCACACATCCTTGCTAGCTCCACTCCTCCAAACACTTGAGTTTAGAACTAAGTTGCTATTGACTGCTTGCAGTAGAACATATGTCACTGAAATTATCAGAGCTCGTTATTTTCCCTTTTTCTTATGTTTGGCATGAAGCTGCCTACTCAAACTGTTGTGCATAGCTTCCAGTTTATACTTGTTCTAGTGTGTTTTCTGTTGGAAGATTTTGGAATGAGAAATCAGCTCTTTGAAAAAGGGAAGTTCTATGCTGGATTTGCTCTGTGTTGGCAAGCAGCCATATGAATCACTGATTTTCTGTTTTTCATATAAAAATATTGTAGTCCTACATAATCTAACTCCTAAAGAGCATGAGTGTGGAAGTTAAGAATTCTCAATGAGCATGTAACAGGCATTTTAAAGAAAAACGTGTGTATATATATGTGTTTATACAGGTATTTGTGTGAATATGTTTGTGTTTATCTACATATAAAGCACTAAAATGTGATGTGCGAAAGAGTGAAGAAAACTACTAATATTCAAACTTTGAAGCAGTTGTATTGCTTTCAGAAGAAGTGAATAGTAGCAATCAGTTGAAGTCCCTGTCTCTGTTTCAAGGTCTATGTCTGGGGGTACAATGGGAATGGCCAGCTGGGGCTGGGCAGCAGCGGCAACCAGCCCACGCCGTGCCGGATCGCAGCCCTGCAGGGCATTCGTGTGCAGCGGGTACGTGTGTGTGTGTGTGGGGGGGTGTGGGTGTGTGCTGCTCCACCTCTGACCCTCTAGGAGCCACTGCCAGCATCCTGCAGGCAGCAGATGCTGCCTTTGAAGGAGATAGCCCTTTGTTTAAAGTGACATCAGAATAAAAAAACATGTGTCCTATAGTGGACCTCTGCCAACAGGGGAGAAACTGTGACACTGTGGAGTTCAGTGGGAATTTTGCCATTGACTTCAGTGAGGTCAGGATTTTACTTAAAGAGGACTAGACTATTAGAAATGTTTGTTTTGTTCTTTTTTTTTTCCTGTGAAAGTTAATTAAAAAAATATTCCTGTTATTTCAGTAAATAACAGTCTTTCAAGGGTATTTCATTCTTCATTAACTCCTGCCTTCTCTTCTGGAAAAATGCTGCAGTTCAGCATTTTGTCTGTCTTGCAGACTGGGTTTTACTTTTAGAACTGCACTCCAGCCACAGCGACTTACTGGAGTTTGGAGTCTGAACAAATTATCTCCTGTTGCATTTGACTAATATTTGGTGTGATTCCACAGTTAGTCTTCACTTTTGGAGGTTATTGCACTTTGCCAAATAGCAGGGCTGCCACCAGTGTAACTAGCAAACTCCTAACTTCTTCTGGCTAATAAGGAATATTTAAAGTGTCTGCAGGACTGATACTGAAAGTTTTTAATTGATTTATGCAGAGTAGAGGATACTGTCAGGAAAATGATACAAGGTGTTAGAAAACATCAGCTTTGTAACCCAGTGAAAATTTGTAAGAGCGTTTTGAACTTTGGATGCTATTTATTGCATGTACTCAGGAAAGCTATGGATTTTTTGAGTCTTTTAAGAAACTCATTTAATTACATAATTTTATATTCAGTGCCTAGGATATAGACAATAGCTTTGTTGGATAGTGACACAGCAAAGTGAGTATTATATTCCCGTGTATTTATTCTTCTATTTAGAGAGTGCTCCAGAAGGTTTGTCTTAGATTCTATTTCCATCCACTTCATTTACTTGATATCGATTAATACCATGTTGTAGATCTCCACTCAGTAAATAACTTGAAGGTTTATTTAATTTTAAGTACATCACATGCTTTATGGGTGTCAGTGGAGTACATGCACTTATGGTGTATCTGCTTTGCAGATCATACAAAGATAGGTGAGCAAAGTAAATTGTTTTTTGATAGCCACCTGTCTCTACTAAGTTACATTAACTCCTGCTGAGCAAGACTGTTGCTGGTAGTGTTGCCACAGTGTATCTGTCTCTATGTGGGGCATGTGCTGCTTATATGAAGTGGATTTTTTGAACAACCTGATGTGAGGAGGCAGCTCAGCAGGACCGAGTGGGTTTCCACAAGAGGTTATGAGTTGATACAGTTGTGTGCTGCCATCAAAATTGAGTTTTGTCTCTTCCCTCTCTTTCCTGGCTGATTGCTCTTGTTGCTTACCTCGTGTGGGCACTGGTGGTCCTCAGACCTTCTTCCAGTGATGCAAATTTAGAGAATCACAGGATGGTCTGGGTTGGAAGGGACCCTAGAAACCATCCAGTTCCACCTTCTGCTAGACTGGGTTGCTCAGAGCCCCAGCCAAGCACTGAGCACTTCCAGGGATGGGGAGTTGGGTCAGCAGAGAGTCCTCTGAGCACTAGAGCTGGCACAGAGAGGGGCAGCTTTGTGTGGCTGTCAGTCAGGGACAAGAGGATCAGACACAGAGATCTCGCCTGTTTTTCCAGTGGCAGAGCTATTCATATTGGAGCAGTTGCCTATGGAGCAAGGTCAATGCAAGACAGACAATCTTTACTTTTCTGCATTGCTCAGATTTGTCATACAGCTTTCTTTCTTTCTCAGTTTCCAGCTATTCTTTTTGCTCTGCCCTTGAGATCCATCACCTCATCTACTTTCCTCCCATTTATAGTAAACTTACCTGTATTTGTAATTTATACACTGGTATAGAATCAATGGCATTAATCTATAGATGCATAAGATGCATCTGTCTGTATTAACTTACTATTACATAAAAATGATGTTTTCTTCTTTTTATTATTCCTTCCAGGTTGCCTGTGGCTATGCACATACATTAGTGCTAACAGATGAAGGTCAGATATATGCCTGGGGAGCCAATTCATACGGCCAGTTAGGTACTGGGAATAAAAGTAACCAGTCTTACCCTACAACAGTTATTGTGGATAAGGACAGGTAATACTTACAGTCTTGCAAATCAGACATTGGTTGACATACTCACAGAAGAACTACATAAAATTATGGTATTTTTAATTTTTTTTGTTTTTTTTGGGGGGAGAAGGAGCCTATAATTTTTTGCAATGGTTCATCTGCTAAATGTGAACAGAATTTTCACTGAAAGTGCTTGAATCTGTCCCATAACCATCCTTGTGAAAGAGAAACTGGATATTCTGACCCTGAATATGCTATTTTCTGCTTTGGCTCACACTGTACTTTACAGGCCTTAATTGCAGTTTCCCTTCAGAGGTGTGGTTTCATTGTTTGAAATCAACAATAAAAGCTTTATTGTCTGTGAATATAAATTGTATTTTAATATGCTACTTTTGACAAGAAGTGTACTCAGAAAAAGTGAAGGGTGGATATCTGCATTTTGTGTTATTTCTGCTATTAAATCTGACTCATAACCTAGGAGAGAGAGAAAGGGAGGAGTTCTTTCTTGGTATTGTTGCCTAAAAATTAAGTTTAGATTTTTGCAAGTTAAATATTTTCCTTTAGGCCCTTGAGGGGTAGTGGGGCAATTATTTCTGTCGATGTTGTAAAGCCATGTATGTATATGGTCAGAAATCCTGATTTTGGCCTCCTGTTGTGAATAAGAAGGAAAGTAGGACCTTAACCCTGTGTCTGAGTACATCACTGTGAGGAAGAGGCATTGCTGCTCTGGTGATGAGACATGGCCTGATCTTGAACACTGCTATTTCTTTGTGTCTGCTTGTGTTTTTGCTTCAAACGTTACTGATTTTTTTCCCGGACACTTTAGCCACATTTAAAACGTTACAGTAATAATTTAATACAAGTTTTAGTGTGGCATGCTGCCTTTCCCTTCTGTCGGTCAGAATATGAATTCTTGGTGTCAGTGAAAATATTGCCTCACTGAAGCCTGCAAGATTGGTGCATACAGCTTTAAACAAGTTGTTTCCCTGCCATTATCCCCAGGCAGCTGGGAACACAAGTAAACAAGCAGTAGTTCAGACTGCAAAACAGTGGGATTGTGTAATGCTGTACACAGTGGGAGTTTTGAAGTCCTAAATCAACCTTAGGATTAGAGACATAGCCTAGCTGAAAGACACTTAGAAACAGCTTTAAGTGCTGTTTGGTTCTAAACTTTAATTTTCAAAATGAAAGTCCTTTAAACGTAAGTAATAATTATATGAATAAGAAGTATGTTTAACTTGTTGGTTTATAACTGTTACCAATAAGCAAACAGAAAAAAGTCTTTCATTAACTTTCAATTATAAGCCAAAATGCAAGTTTTTTTAATGCCTCCTCATTTCCTTCTTCATCTTCTCCAAGTATTTGTTCTCTACAGTTTAATGCAACCGCTTACCTCACTGCCCAGCACCACCAAGGACATTCAGATTGAAACTCTTCATAGCTTTGCTTGAGTGAGCTGAGGGGTCAGCAGAGCTTGTGCTACAGCAGGTACAGGGCTCTGCTGACACAGTGGCTGCTCGCTCCCAAGATGCTTTTCCACAGAGAAACTTTGAGTGCACTCTGTTGGAGAGAAACTCTGCCAGCCCTTTCAGTTCTGCTGTGTATGACCAGAAACCGTTCTTGCTTGCAAGCATGTCTTGCACCAGAGAAAGACATGAGGCCGTGAGCTTACCCACTGCATTTTGTTCCTCCTGGGAGTGACTTGCTTTGTTCTTTCCCTTTGTTTGCCTGTGCATCCAGAGTGATCGAGATCGCAGCCTGCCACTCCGCGCACACGTCGGCCGCCAAGACGCAGAGCGGCCAGGTGTTCATGTGGGGCCAGTGCCGCGGGCAGTCCGTGACCTTCCCGCACCTCACCCACTTCGCCTGCACCGACGACGTGTTCGCCTGCTTCGCCACGCCCGCCGTCATGTGGCGCCTGCTCTCCGTAGGTGAGCTGAAACGCCCTCTGCTCCGACATCTTCTAGGCAGAAATCATCAGCTCGTGAAAGAGCCGCGTGTACTCGAAGCCTGAACTTGGCTTCTCACAAAATTTATATCGAGAAGCAGTCATAGTGAGGTGTCACATATGTGTGAGGGGTAATAAAATCGTAAAAGGCTGCTAAAGCTGATGGCAGTGCTAAGTAATTGTCTGTTTTATTGATGGGGCTCATTGCTATGGGGAAATGCCTCAGGTTTGGGGAGGGTTTTTTTTGTGTAACCTCTATATGTGACTGTCCAGTGGCTCTGGGTAGAAAAGCTGAGTTTGAATTTGGAGATTAGAGGAAGCCATGGAACATCTAGGAACTCTGAAGCTTTCTTTGATGCTCTTAAGTAGATACTAAGAATTGAGGGACCCGAATTCCCATGTTCTGAATTGGCCACAAGCTCTCAGTCTCGTCACAAGTGATCATGACCTGGTCTTCTGAAGAGACAAGTTGCTTGCTGGATCTCAGATATTTGATTAGCCTTAAGGTCTGTCTTGCTGGCCTTGACTATCAAAGTTAAGTATACAGCACTGGCTACCAGAGAGCTCATTCCTCCGCTATAGATTAATCCCATAATGATTTCTAATAAAGTTGCTGGGGTGTTGTTGGGTTTTTTGTTTGGTTTAATGGCTTGGGGTTTTTTTGTTGTTGAGTTTTTGGTTGGTTGGTTGGTTTGTTGTGGGGTTTGTGGTTTTGTTTGCTTTTGTTGTTCTTGGGAGGTTTGTGTGTTTGTTTGTTTGTTGTGTGGGTTTCTTTGATTTTTTGGGGGTTCTTTTTGACTTTGACTTCTTGGTCTCTGTGTAGCAAAGTTGTTCCAAAGCATGAGGTGAAGCCTTACAGGAGGAAAAGATCACTTTTAAACAAAACTAGTTTCAGATACACTTTCAGTGCCACCTTTTCATGTGTGTCAAGCAGTCTGTCCAGCATCTTGGCACTATTCAGGAAGTCTGAGCAGGGCTCCTTGTGATGACACAGGATAAAGGATGCTGGCTGTCAGGCCCTTATCTGTCTCCTGGGTTGTTTNTTGGTTGGTTGGTTTGTTGTGGGGTTTGTGGTTTTGTTTGCTTTTGTTGTTCTTGGGAGGTTTGTGTGTTTGTTTGTTTGTTGTGTGGGTTTCTTTGATTTTTTGGGGGTTCTTTTTGACTTTGACTTCTTGGTCTCTGTGTAGCAAAGTTGTTCCAAAGCATGAGGTGAAGCCTTACAGGAGGAAAAGATCACTTTTAAACAAAACTAGTTTCAGATACACTTTCAGTGCCACCTTTTCATGTGTGTCAAGCAGTCTGTCCAGCATCTTGGCACTATTCAGGAAGTCTGAGCAGGGCTCCTTGTGATGACACAGGATAAAGGATGCTGGCTGTCAGGCCCTTATCTGTCTCCTGGGTTGTTTTTAGTTATGTGACTCTGTGCTGGCTTCAGATGTGCCTTTTTGCACACTCCAGGAGCTGAGGGTGACTGGCCTCTTCATCCTGTCCCACCTTGGCAAATTGTCAGGACTGACTCACTGTTGTTTGCTGTCTGATGTATGCGTGGTGAGAATCCTCAGGCAGCTGTGTCCTGGGATCTCCCATCTGCTGACCTGGGTGCCATGGACATCTGCCATGCTTAAAGCCCTTCTCTGCCCTTTTTATCCTGGTGCTTCCACACCCAGGCATTCCCATTCTCTCCATGTTTGTGGCAGGGCTAACGTTTCAAATACAGTTCTTAGCAATGGCTGCTGAGGAGTTTTCTTGGCTTTGTGCCTTGCCAGTGTGAACTGTCTCTTCGTTTCCTTCCTCTGGTTTCCCCTTCAGTGCTGTGACAAATAAAAGCATCTGCTTTCCCTCTAAGAGTTTCAAAGCTGAATCCCATTATATTCAGTTTTCCTCTGATGGCTGTAGAAGTCAACTGGAGAGGTGTCTTAGTGGACATCTGTTAACTTTGAAGAAGAGTTTCAGTTTTGCATTAGTTGCTAAAATGCTAAAATGTTCAGATGGCAGAGGTCTGAATAAATAAACCACGTGTTGTACAAAGTAAGAACTAACAAAGTATTTTACAGTATCATTGTTTCAGAAATATTTCTTTTTTTATCATCACTATATTCAATTTCTCTCCTCTATCCAGTTTACCTGTATCTACCCAAATTGGGTGTAACTGACATTCTCTAAATGAAATGCAAAATGACTGTGCTAAATGAAGTGTAACAGTATCAAAAGTGTGTCTGAGTGTTAAGCTTTTTCTTGAGCTTGTGGAGAAGGTCTTTCCATTGCCAGCAGAATACTGTTCTAATTTCTAGCTTGGCAGGTTACAGGACCTAGCATTTATGTAGTTTTCTGTGGAGGACAACTAACTACTGACCCACAAGATCTTTATAAAAGCATAATGTGTGTTTATTTGGTAAGAAGACAAATGTTGTCACAGTTAAGAATGAGGTTTGGGGGTGGTGGGGGTTGTTGATGTTTTTAGTAGTATTAAGGAAGATAGTTCTCTGAGGCTATGCAATGGAGATTTGGATCAGTTCAAGAGGTAAAATTTTGTGTGCAGGAAATGGATGACTTTTCAAAGCTGTTTGGTACCTTTATAATGCAAATGTCATGCATGGTGGGATATACAGACATATGACACAAACAGGAATATGCAGACATTGACACAGACTGCTTCTAACACCATTAAGTCTAGGGGAAGATATTCTTTTAGAATAAACTTGTAAGTGTTGGTATTTACTTCTAGGGACATTGCACTGGGAAGTTTCTTTGCCAACCAATATGTTGTTTCTGTAACAGATTCATTTTTGCTGTAATGTAATGTCTCCTCATGGGAGCATTTAATAAAATTTTGTTATTATTTTTATATTGATCTTTTGAGGAGCTTACAATAACTAACATTTTAAAATTGAAATAATCTACTCAGTAATGGTTGATAGCATTTTCTATCATATGGAGCAGTAAACTTCTAACAGTGTTAACTTGGATTTTTTTCTGGCCTTGTACAGATAAGTTGGAGGAGTGGAATTTACAGGTTTTTTAATAGAGATTATTTGCTTGGAACAGGAAACTAGAAAGGACTGAAGAAAGCTGTCCTTTCTTTGCTTTTCTGGCCCATAGAGAACACATAGGCTGCTGGGGGGGTTTTACTAGCCTTAAGGAGATGTATTTATTAAGAGTGTTAGCTGCTGACAGATACCCAGAATGTTGTAGTAGGAGGCATTTGTGTTGCTTACTACTTTATGCTAAGTTCCCTATTTATTCTAGAGCCTGATGACCATCTAACAGTAGCCCAGTCACTAAAGAAGGAATTTGACAACCCTGAAACTGCAGACCTGAAGTTCCTAGTGGATGGAAAATACATTCATGTTCATAAAGTTCTTCTCAAAATTAGGTAAGGAACAAACCTATAAATTGTATAAACTAAACTGTGTAGTGTGCTGAGTCATCACTGCAAAAAATTCTTGACTTATTCTTACAGATTCCCTTTTCCCTGAGTTGGGGATTCATCTGCTGTTCTTCACTGTTACTCTCTTTTTGTGGCTCCTTGTAATTATCAAACATGTTGCTCTACTACCTGTCTTTCCATCACTTCTCTCCATCTGACATCTGTCCTCTAAATGGTACCTAAATGGCCTTGAGCTTGATTTCCAATAACCCTTTTCTGCTGAGGAAAAGGTTCACTTCCTTCTGCTGTCTTCTCAGTAGTTAGAATCAGTTTTTTCCTCCTTGATATGCTTGTCTCCCTCCATCAGAATGATTAGAGGGGGTTTTGTTTATTCTTTTGTTATTTCCTTCCACAGGACCCTTCAGTTGTTTCAGCAACTTCTGTAGGTCCTATCCAGATGATCTTTTTCCCCTTTTGTAACAGATTTCTTGTTCTACTTGTTTCAAATCTTCTTATCAGTGAATTTGACTTTTAAGCTGGCTTTTTTTTTCTGTTTTTACAACTTCTTGCAAGTTAAGACCACTTTACAGTGAGATTTGACATATGCAGATCTACAGAAGGATCTCACTATTACTAACATGCAGAGACATTAATTTGTTACTGCTGATGTGGTTTCTACTGGGATATGCTAGAGACACTGCTTTAGATCTCTTCTGCCTTGCCAACTGCTTCTGCTTCATTCTCCTCATTGGTACAATATTTTTTTCTCTTTGCTTTTTTTTCCCCCAAATGTCTGGCTATCTCATATAGCTTATCACTGCTTTCATCTTCCTGCTTTTGATCCTGAGTCCTATTAGTGATTTCTTGTATATTACTTCATAGAATTAAAATTCCTTGTGAATTTTTACCTGCCCTTGTTTTGTTGTTTTTTTTTTCTGCTCTCCTCTTACTACTCTGATTACCTGTATTACTTTTATTTTCCCTTTACTGGTTTCATTGCTTGTACATTACATTTGTGCCTATATTCCACCCTCTTCATTTGGAATGCCATGTGTTCTCTATCAGATACCACACCAAATCTTGTGTATGCCCCAAAATATTCCTGAGGTTCGTTTTCCTGATAATCAGACTATATGTAGCTTTCCCTTATTTATTTTTTCTTGTTCTACTTTTCTCAGATTTTGTGGCATTCTGTGAAGGAAATGTGTCTAATTCTAAAATGGATTTAAATACATGGCATTATAAAAAGAAGTAATAAAGCACTGGGCACGGTCTATTTTCTTTGAGTGTCAGGATGCAACTGGATCAGGGTATTTAAAATGGCATTTTGCTACATTTGGCCTCTTCTGGGGCATTTCCAAGAAGGCAGTGCTGGTAAAAGTTCCTTTCATTGTCTAGTCATTTCTTTCCTGCTCACGAGGCCCTCTTTCCATCCCGTTCCATTCCCGTTCTGAGCTGGCCCCGCTGCTGGTGGTTGTTGGCTGGCGGCGGCGCGGAAGTGTCGGGGAACGCCCGGCTCAGCGAGAGAGCCCAGGGCCAGGCTGCCTGCAGGAACAGCCTCATCCCAGGGCCCGTGGGATTCGCCAGCCCTGCCTCCAGCCAGCCAGAACTGGGTGTCTGGGCTCTGTCTGCTGACAGGTAGTGACAGCCAGAGACACACTCCAAAGATACTTTGCGGACTGGAGGATGTGTGCTAACCAGTACTTATTTTCATTTACTTATTAATTTTTCAGGGATCAATGTGTACCACCTTCTCTCTGACTTTTGTGTGATGCCTTTGGGGCACAGACTATTCCCAAGGTCTGATCCACGCTGGATGGATAGTATGGTCATCACTACTTAACATGAGGCTCTGGAAAGCAAAACAATGAGGTTTTGTCTGCTTCTCCCAATGCCAGAATGTGGTAAAAGATGTGGCAGAAGCTAGATAATGACCTCTTTCTTCATGAATTCGACAAGAGGCTCCATTATTTTATTAAAAGCCCCACAATACTAAGATAAAAAAACTCTTTCAATAATTAGTAAAATGTGAAGAACTCAAGTGATTAGTTCAATAATTATTTTTCATTTGGATTTAAGTGGTACTGTCTTTATGTTGTAGTTTTTTCTCAGAAAAATTAAAAGGAAACCATTCTACATTTTAGAGGAAAGTTTGAGTAAAAGAAGAGAAAATTCAGATGTGGAAGAGTTACAAATTAGTGTAGTACAAAAAAAGTTCAATTAAATTGTGATTGTTACAGGAAAATTTATCAGAGGTGGTGGTGTTCATTTTTATCAACAAAAATTTTGAAAACAGTGCAAATGTTAGGATGCTTTTTAGGGAAAAATGCATCGTAAATTACTGTGAACTGGAAGTTGCAGATTACAGCTACCAAAGGCAGTGCTTTTTTGTATCTTGTTTGTATCTGTCACAAAAGTATTCAGACTTGTAAGAAGAGGGTGATGAAAGATCTGAGTGAGAAATTCTTCACTTTCAATAATCTAATCTTGGAATATAATGATTAATGCTAAATTGTATATGGACTCTGCCACTGGTATAAATAATATCTAAAATTATTAATGATTTCCCTCTTCATTAGGTAATGTTGGAGAAATCAGGGTCAAATCTCAGAATTGTCTAAGTTAATTGTAAACTTTATCTGCTAAGAGACAGGTAATAAAATGGATTGTTAATGTATAATATATTTAAGAAAACGACATCAAAACCAGAGGGATAATCCTTGTAATATTTTAAGTAGAAATGGAGCCTGCCATAAAATATCAACAACATAAATAGATTTCTGAATTACATGCATCAGGCTTATAAACCTTATAAGGCTTAAAGAAATGAACATGTTCAAAGCAAGAAATCATGTAGCTAGAGGTTCTGCTTGTGTATTTAGTCTGTTAGGATGGATTTTTTTTTACCAACTTCTTAGTGCAGCTCACCTTTCAAGCTTAACTCTTTACAGTGTACAATCTTTGTTCCTGTTTTGTAGGTGTGAACATTTTCGCTCCATACTCAATAATGATGATGAAATTATAGAAATGAGTGAATTTTCTTATCCTGTTTACCGAGCCTTCCTGGAATATCTGTACACAGACAACATTAGGCTCCCTCCTGAAGATGCAATAGGTATTTGCCATAAATGGAAATTACTCCAGATTATTGTTTTTGAAAAGTTCAATATCTGTGTCATTACAGGGTAAGGAAAGCAGGGCTTGTTAATTTTAGTTTAATTAGCACTTAAATCTTGAGTTTGGCAGGTGTAAGGAAAAAAGGATGCAGCAGCAGGAAACATGCCCAAGAATGAGTGGTGGGCATGCAATGAGATCAAAGATGAAAAGGCTTCAAAAAGAGCTCACTGTTGCTCTTACTAAGAACTTTCTTTTATTTAGAAAGGCACTAATGCCATCCTGAAACTTTTCTTGTTCAAGTAGCTGTAGTGATTTTTGATCCTGCATGAAAAGGGAGCTCTTCCCTGCATGTATTTAAGAGGATGTACGTCAGTAATTGATGTCCAGAATGAGAACAAGAGAACAGTTTCATAGTAAGAAAATGGTTCCTTTTGTTTGATAGGCCTGTAGGGGACCTTAAAAAATGCCCACATCATGTAGGGAAAAAACCAGAGCACGTCTTTGATTGATTCAGCCTAAACCAAAAGGGTAATTGGTTCATTTGAAAAGACACCAATATGTTTTGCACCAGAGTTGTTAAAGCTGTATGAATTTTCACAGGGCTGCTAGATTTGGCAACATTGTATAGAGAAAACAGACTGAAAAAGCTTTGCCAGCAGACAATCAAACAAGGCATTTGTGAAGAAAATGCCATTGCTCTTCTTTCTGCTGCTGTCAAGTACGAAGCTCAGGTAAGAACTTCTCCTCAGGTAAGCAGTTGTTTTCTGAGAAATGAATCTGCCTAATGCAAACATGACTATATTTAACTGATGAGTCATGATTACTGTAATTTTCCTTTCTGGCTTTCCAGATGTTTGTTTTCCCTTTTTTAAACTGTAAAATAAAAATTAAAAATCCCCAGTTACTAGTGTTTTCTTCCTGCCCTCTTGGCTTGCCCCTGCGAGTCAGGATTCTTAACCTGCTTCCTGCCTTGTCATGTGGCATGGCAGGGCATGGCATGCAAATTTCTCAGTGCCATTTACATCTCTGCCTTTGGATTTTGCCCTGCCTTTCACTCCCTGAGTTCTCCACCTGATCATGTTGTCTGCTGGTGTCTGGTATGGACATTCTGGTGCTGACTTTTACAGGCAGGAGGAGACTGTACCTGTAAAGTCCCTGCATATTTACACTTGTGCTTATATAAAAAAATCCACTATTGCAGTATTGTTTACAGTGAATTGTGCTGATGTACAGCAAATTACCTACTGTTAGCACTCTCCCCATATCCTGTCATCTGGCCTGCCTGTGGTTCTGGAACGTGTCACAAGCACTCAACCTGTTATCAGTGTTTTTTTGGTAAACAAATACCAAGATATTTTCCTTCTCTCATCTTAGGGCTGTGATAATTGTGGAAGTAACTGTGTGGTAGGGTTTATTATTCAAAAAGCCTGCTTATGTAGTTTAGATGTAGGGGACATTGTTATAAATACCTTTCAGGTTTGGGAGGCAAGTAGAAGAGACTGAAACAAACATGGAGTTAAAAATGTTGCAGTAGTCAGTGCTGTGTGGAGACAGCAAACTACAGATGAATTCGTGTAGGAGTTGCAAAGAGGACTCTGGAAGCCAGTGAACTCTCTCCATGGAAAGAGGAGAACAAGAGATTAGTAGATAATAAAATCACCAGCTGCCAGTTACAAGGCATTTTTAGCCCAGGTATCAGAAACAGGGCATGGATGGCTGGGGCAAAGGGGAGCTGTGCTTTCAGTGTGCTGGGCTGGTGCAAACCCAGCATAGCAGGGAAAACTGCACAGGAAGGTATGACCCAATGATTTGGTTCTCTTAACAGCAGATTTTTCATTAAAAGTTTATTCTGTAGTTTCTCCTTACAAGCTTTCCAACATTGTTGAACGTTTTCAAAGCAGAGGTATTTTTAATTGACCTCTATCTGGCGAGGTAGTTGAAGAGTAGTTAAAGATATATTTAGGTGTGTTGTGAGGTAGTAAAACTAGCCTGGACAAAGTACCAGAGTTCATAACGGCTGAGACACAATAAAAGGGATTGTCTGGATAACTAAATACATGTTCTCCTCCTCTTCCTGCTATGATTCAGTGTTTTTCTCTTTCAAAAGATGTAACAGTTTAACACAATTGTCAGATGATGAATTGGTTCACCTGCCCTGGCTGCAGCATGTGCCAAACTCAGGAGCACAGTGTTGCCCTCCTCCCTACACCTCAGCTCAGGAAGGGATGGAGTGGAACAGCTTTGGGGCAGTGCAGCAAAGATTTCTTTATCGAAGACACAGGGGTAGCCTCCGTCTAAGGAATTGTGGAATAAGCCAGGATCTTCTAGTGCACCACACTAATCTAGTAACTCCTGGTTTGAGAACCATGTGCAGTGTGTCAGGACTTCAGTAGAAAACTGTCAAAAGAAGGATTATGAAAGAGGCCTCATATTTTGGAAGTTTGAAAAGATAGAACTCAGTTTTTTTTATCATTAACTGCAAGTGAAAGATTATAGGTGTATGAAACGCCATTCACATTGCAAATTAAATGAAGAATGCATCTGTTAGGATTTAAAGTACTTGAAATTATTTTTCCTATCCTCAGAAAATACACAGAGTTGCTGCTACAAGTTATTTTAAAGCGTATTTCTCATATACATGGTAGCAAATTTTAATCATCTTCTATAAAGCAGAATATAAAAGACAGTATTTCTTGAAACTGCAAAATGAGTGACCAGGATTCTCTACAATCTATGGTCCTCTTCATACCAGCACCAGAAAAAACAGCTGCTGATCATTTTAATTAGCATAGAAGTTCACACATTGACTGACAGCAGCATTTCAGAAGTCTGCTGGAACTTAAGGTGTCACTGTCTTTGATTATCTGTGCTTTTAATTTTCTCTGGTTTTTCACTTCCTCTATTCTCATTCCTTTTCAACTTTCCCAGTAGTTGTTGATGAGAGATACTTGCTATACTGTATTTCTTCTTTAAGGGTATTTTGTGCTTCAGTTAAAGCTTTAGTTACATCTTGAAACATGGAACCTAAGGAAAAGTTTTCAAAAGGAAATGCACAGGTAGTCTGCAGAGTCTCTTTCTACTATTAATCCCAGGCTGTGGTGTTTGTGTAGTTAACACAGAATAAAATTGGCATGGGTTACTCCTTTTGCTGTAACCCTTGAAGAGTTTATAGTTTATGGATCAATTCTGACTTCCTTGCTGCTGGCTCCAGCTGTGGCTGCAGATGGCAATTAATTTTCCTTCACAGCAATTTGTTGCATAGGACCCAACTAAAGGACACTGACCCAGTGCAGGGAGAGAAAGATTGCCACAGATGGGAGGAGTTTGAGTGGGAAAAAATTTCTGTATGCAGTCCTGGTGGTATGGCTTGGTGGGTTATACCCAGCCTGTGCTGAATAGCTGAGCATCCTCTTACAGTGAGACCAGGATGAGACAGAACCTTTTGTGCTATCTGGGAATCCCATTAGACAGAGGGATACAATTCCTAGGTTTGCCATGAAGGACACATGTATCCTAGGATGCAGTTTGTGTTCAGCAAGCATTGTCACATTTTTCATCCTATTTTGCTTTTATTTCCAGCATAACTAGGATATCTGCTGCTTTTCACAGGACCTCTACTGCATGCAGTTCAGGGAGGGAAAGAAAGGAGTTACTGATGCTCTAGTAGTTCTGTTTGGGGCAAGTTGTTGGTTTCACCTGTTGGTAACTTTTCTAATGAATGTGTAGTAAATTCTAGTAAATGTGATGTAGACTTGACTTAGGTGGCTACTATTTTCTCAAAGTGGGTTTATTTAATAGTTTATGAACAAATTTCATCCTATCATTTGTGATCTCATCAAAAGGATCAGAAAAGGGATTGATAATGTGAACAATGTGGTATATTCTCTGCTAATTAAATGACAGATTTGAAACAAAATAATAATGTTAATAATTTTAATAGTAATTCATATTACAAAATACTCCAATTTGTTCCTAGGACTTGGAAGAATTTTGCTTCAGATTTTGCATAAACCATTTGACTGTTGTTACACAAACTCAAGGCTTTGCAGACATGGACCATGACCTCCTGAAAAACTTCATTAGCAAAGCCAGCAGAGTGGGAGCATTCCGAAACTGAGGTCTGACTACTACCAAGCTGAAGAGCACATCCTCTTCCCTCCTGGAAATACTTTTCCTTTGGAGAACTTCTCCATGGTCAGAATGTGCAATGGTTTGGAAGGAAAGTCTCAGTGTTCATGAGCTTAGGGAATGTGTAGAAGTCCACTAACATGTAGGCTTTGTAAGGATGGCTACAGTGTAGATGTGTGGTGGCTGTTCATTGCCAACAGCCAGAATTTAACACAAAAATCTAATGTAGTAACTACCCTTTCCCACTCAAAGTCAAGCAAACTAAGCTCATCATCATCTAGTCTGCCTAATTTTCCATTTTTTTTAAAGTCTGTGTTTGGATTTTATGGGACAGTGACCTGTTTGCTGCTACAACTTTCATGGTGTACTTTTGTCTCAAAACTCAGCTCATATGCCATACTGGGCTTCTTTTTGTCTGGTTATATCCATTGAAGATACAACTTGTTTTTCTGGATGTATGGTGAAATATAAGTTCTTTAGGACGAGAAGCTTTCTGATTTGTAGGAGGATATGTCTCACTTGGTGTTTATTTGGAGTTCATTTATGAGGAGCTTCAGCAGGATATTAGTTTTGAATTCCCAGCACTTGTCTCATTGTTTAGCCAGAATGGAAAGAGTGTCCCTTTCCATTACACCAGGCATGGTCCCTGGCACCCCAATGGAAGCCCTCACCATGCTTGTCTGGTTGTGAATTGTCATGCTGTGGGCTTTACTAGTGAGAAAACCACCCATTTACAAACCCAAACAATTTCAAGAAAAGGAAGTTCTGCTTGAGGCATATGTCTTCCTGTCTTACTATCCTCAGACAGATCAACTTCAGAAAAACGGAGAAAAAGCTGATCTTGAAGTGGTAGCTTCAAATTAATTAAATTTTAAGAGTGAACTGACACTATATTCCAGATTGTGATAAAGGTATCTTGTCCAAATAGAGCATTTCAGATTCTCCTGTGGTCAGAGCTGTGAGGTGACCACACTTTACGTTCAGGGCTGTTCAGGAGAGAAGAGCTGCCCTCTCTCCCAGCACTGATCATTGGTGGCTAAGGTAGAGTAGATGCTTCATTTCTAACTGGCTGCAGTGAATAAAGGCGAAAACCCCACCCAGTGCTGCACAGAGGGAGGTTTGCCCCATTATAGAAGGTGTGGAGTTCATGGAGCATTTACTTGAATTTTCTAACAGGTAACTGTGAATTAACCCCAAGAATTTCTCTTAAAATTTTGACTGAGTGATTTCAAGTGCCTTCTGCAGTATTTTATAAATGGGGAAGACAAAAAGCTGGATAAGCAGGCTCAGTACACTAATATAGTTATATAAGTAGTCATGCAGGTCCCTGCTGTGCCACAGCATCCTTTGAGGAGCTTTTCTAATCCTCAAATGTGGCTTCTAAGGACTTAATTCCCTTAAATTATCACATCCTCATGTCTAAGGTGGAAATAGCTGTTCTTTATGATAGTGGAGGCTTATTTCTCAAACAATCTTGTGCTTTGAGGAAGAATAGAAGGAAAAGGAGCAGCACATTCTCACAAAGGGAGTAGTGAGTGTACTCCCTTTTACCCCAGGCCATGCAGGTGTGAGTGGAAAGGTGAAGGATGCAGGGACAGAATTTATTTAGGAAGAGGGTGACAAGTAAATATTTTGGAAAATGGCATGGTAAATATTTACTTGTGTTTGAGATATTTGCCTCAGACTCTCACTAGAAATATACTGTATCATCTACTGCTAACAAGCACCTTCTGCCACCCCCTCAGCCATGAGTACAACTTCCTCCAGCAGCATTAAGTCCATTCCTAGCAGCTGTGTCAGTATTTTGTATTCAAACAGAAGTGGTCAAAACCTTTCCAGTACATAATGCAGATTCATCAAAACCACAACTTTGCTGGGGGAAGAGATCAGTTTTGGTAAGTTGGTGTTGAGAAGCACTTGACAGCAGCACACAGATGGAGGTTACTGCAGACAGTAGGGCACTGTTAGGGCACAACTTTACTGCCAACCCTGTGTGCTTGAGCCCAGCACTGACCACACCAAAGCCAAGGCTGCAGATCCTGGTTAAGTCTGAGATGCCAGATTTGCCTGCCAGCATTGCCTTGAGGGCAGCAGTGCATGGAACGAGGGTGTACAACCCATCCCAGCCTTGGGGCAGCAGCTGGCACCAGCCCCTGTCCCACCCGATGGCATCACTGGCACACATCCACTCTCCCTGGGAAATGGAACCAGTGGGCACCTACACTCCTGCCACTGGCTTCCCAGTGGTCACTCCAGCTTTCCTAAACCAATAATGTGAAAGGTCCCTCCACATATTTCTGTTGTTTTACTCAGAAGACTCAAACAAAACTATAAATGTGAAATGATGGGGGGGTTTTGACTCAACATCTGATCAGAAACCTCTGGCTCCCTGGGGACAGTACTGCTTGGAATGACAGCACTGGAGAGGGACACCACTCTCCTGCATTAGCTCATAACAAAGCAGTTGAACAGTATTGCAGCTGAAAGGGCATGCTGCTTGGCACAAGGCAGTGTTGGCTTAGAACCAAGTGTCTTTTTTTTTCCAATTTACATCCTTCCTGCTCATTATTTCCAACCAACCATACACATTAAAGCCTACTTGCAATTTCAGAATCACTGACAAAGCCTGTGATTTTGAGAAAAAGTATCTCTGGACTGAGTGAGGGTGATTCTAAATGTCTGATGTGTCAGTGTTGGCTTTTATTCTGTATCATCTGACCTGGATGTGGTAGTGTTACATTCATAGAAACGTTTATTTATTTAATTTTTTAATTTTTGTTGCATGCATTTTCAGGTCAGCATTAAAAATAAAAAACAAAACCAACCCTTACAGGCTTAGGTGGTTAAATGTGGGTGCATGGATGTAAATATGTGCTTGAAGCCCAACTATGGGACATTTCAGAAGAAATTAGGGATGCATTTTACTGTTGTGAGATAAGGTTGTTGCAGAGATTGTGTTTGTGGATCTTGCAGGTTAAATACTTAATAAAGTATTGTTCTGTTTTAAGATACCACAGGCAAAAGGTATTTATGAAATAGTGAAAATATGGTCAAGCATAAACTGTGTCTGGGGTTTAAATAAAGAGCAATGTTCCACTTTCCAGAAAGGAGTCTGGAAAGAAGAAGAATTTACATGGGTAGGGTCATTTGAATGTTCTCCAAAGTCACTGAAGCCAGCACTGCATTGTCCTCTAGGATCCACCTGTAGAGTTTTGTTACAATGCTTGGTAACTATGTAAACTGCTGTTTTTATATGATCTGAGCAATTTCCATAGGCTTTCCTTGTAAAACAAAGCATTTATTTGCCCCATAGAGGCTGGATTCATTGGCCACCACCCAATGATGTAGAAAGTTTACAGCCTTAACATAAATGATTTTTTGTTTCTTTACAGACTTACCTGTTTCAATAGACCATTAATAAAAATGCCATATTTAAAACAGTATCAGTGGGATTTTCTCCTTTCTTTTCAGTAAAAATGAAGAAAGTTTGATGCTTGTAGACTGAGGTGACTGTGTGTGTGGGAAGAAGTAGTAAACCAGATAATATTTCACAGAGGTACCTTAAAGGCTATTTGTGTTCTTCAGGAAATCCCCAGATAACACATTTGTAAGCTGAAGAAGTTGTTCAAATGTATTTCCATTACCCTTCAAAGAAATCAATGCCCTAGTGAATTAATAAATTATGATTAATAAAATGGTCCTCAGAACACCAGCTATCATTTCTTAAGCAAGTGCACATTATGACCAGCTTGTTACATTTTAAAATATTTCAGCTTGTACCATGCACTGGTATCCAGAGCCGTAATCTTCTCCAGCTGCTTCACTTTTCCTGCAGCCACTCCTGTGCCTGAAAATGTGCACTTACACATTCCTTGGGGCTGTTGTGGTACCTGTGAGGAACTTGCTGCTTAGGACAGCTCCTCTGCACAAGCATTGCCTAAGCACAAAACTCCTCACTTGCAAGTCCAAAGGCAGGGAGGAAGAAATAAGCTCTTCTGACATACAAGAACAAACAGCATTTGGAAACAGTGGACAGCAGGAAGACACCAAGGTATAAAACATCAGATGAAGAGGCTGGGAGTCAGCTCATCCACCTTCAGATGGCTACACAGCCAAGCCAACAGATTAAATTCCCTTAAGCACCAATGGACAGAAAAGGGCCTTTCAAGGATGAGATTCACCCTTACACAGAAAGGGTGTAGGCTTTCTACAGGAATGGATGCCTGTTGTTCAGCACCTAAAATGGCCATCCCATTTTGTGTCCAACTTCTGCTGTGATTCTTAATTTTCTTTTTTCCTGGAACAGTTTCAGTATTCCAGGCCATTTTTAGTACAGCAAGGTCTTGCTCTAAGCGCTGTCACAGTAAAATTTCCATATCTAATAAAAGGCCATTGGTTTCACATTCATTTGCATAGGTACCATATGAAATCACCCAATTTAAGAAAATTACTGACTGTAAATCTTTTAAAAGCTATTTTATTTATCTTGAAAGGCGAGAAACGGATTAGTTGTATAAAATAATATTGTACATTTGATGTAAAGCCTTCAGTCTGTTTGAACAAAAAAAAATACATTGTCACAGTAAAGAAATAAAGAATCTGTTTAGATACTGGACTCTGTATCATCCCTCTAGCCAAAGGACTGCTGTAACAGAGCTTACAGTCAGTGCACCCCAATGTTAACACATATCCTGTCAGTAAAACTGCAAAAAATGAGAAAATAAACATAAGGTACTCTGGAAAGTTCTGTATATTTTTCAGTAAGAAAGTTGAAGCCATACTGAGTCTAAAAAAACCCTCAGTATTATTTTTAAATTAACTTACAATCAGTTTGCTGCTTGTAGAATTTTTAGTAGCTCTAGAGTTAGCTTTGAATCAACACAAGAATGGATCTTTAAAAAACTTCCTACTTTAAGTACTCTATGATCAGCTAAATAATCTGTAAATAAGCTACCTGGAAGACATTGGTTTAAAATGTTTGTGTCAAGAATAGCATGCTTTTCTACTTACCTGTTCTTAATTTAAGTAGCTGCAAAAGCTAAATTTCGTAAAAATGGGTATTTTTAAAGCAAGACAATTTATTTGCTTATATTTTAATCCACTGGAAATAAAACATTTGCTTTTGTTAATTGGCTATTTTAACAAAATTTTGTTGTTGCAAGAAAAGTTCCAGTATCTGAATCAGTAACTTACAAGTACAAAAGATGAAAAAAACATTGGCTGGTTTTGTTTGAGTTTTTTTGCTAGTTGCAACCATTCACAAGTTGCCTAATTAACTGCCTTTTCAGTAAAGTAAGGCAGATGGATTTTCCCAACATGGGTTCACCACATTCAGGTTTTTGCAGATGCTGCAGTAAGGCCAAGGGGAGATGCTCTGTGCTTTTAGAGACCAGGCTGCTCTTACCTGGAACCCAGCTGGAGACACTCAGCTTTCCAGCTGTTTCTCAAGATGTTTGGCTTGGCTACAATTAGGTGAAAATTTGAAGAAATCAAGAAAATTCTACATCATTAGAATTTTGAAGTCTTGTGTGTACCAGGTATGGTTCAGGTTTGTTGGTTTTTTTTTGTTGTTGTTGTTTTTTTTTTGTTTGTTTTTTTTTTTTCTTTAAATACTTGAGATTTCCCAAGATAAGAAAGGGCACTTCAGTTACTCTGCATATGGGAAGAAGCTTTGGATTCTGGGAAGATTCTCTGTGGGATTCAAACTCCATGAAATTCAAACTGAGGGACAGTGTAACTGCCCTCCAAAATGACACTGGGGTGAGAGCTGGGGAAGCAGAACCACAAAATGCCAAGTGTTGGTTTCAGTAGTAAGGCTACAAAATGAGTTCACTTTGAATTCAGGTTGTACTCCTGAGGTGAGGCCCTGACTCTGCAGGGCCCCCAGATGCTGTCCAGTTTAATTTAATGGGAATTTGATGTGCTAATTATGAACAGAGACAGAAATCTTTGCAGTAAATGGCCCACCATTTTCAAAATTTCCAAGTAATGAAAATCTAAAAATCAAATCTAAGAAACAAAATTAGTGCATTTCAAATCATTCTAGCTAATGTTTCATCTTTAGACACAAAAAAATTCAATCCAACGAGACTGAACTGGCTTAAATCAGTAATGCTGCAACAGGAAGTTCAGACACTTTCCAAGACTTTTTAAAAATCCTCAAAAAATATATAAATTAAATTCAGTGGCTTACATTGTATATATGCTACATCATAAGGCAAAGTATCATGGAAAACATTTAACAATTTAAAAAGTACAAATGCTTTCAACTAGCAGTTTGGAATAAAAAGCAACTAAAAAAGCAACTCTATTAATGAAGGCTGTAAAACAAAAACAAGAGGGCTGGCAGTGCAGCCCCTGGTCCTGAGAAGAATCTCACTTTTCTTCACTGGCTGAGGTATCATTTCCATCATTCAGCTTCTGCTTTTGCATTCTTGTTCGAGTAGATGCTACAGGAAAACCCAACAAACAAAAAGAATGAAAGATTTTCTTCATATTTACTTTGGACTGATTATTGGAAAAATTTGTAATGACACAAGGAACAGAAGTACATTATTCTATTTTAAACAAGCTGAATCCCTCATTATAGGATAAAGCACCTAATTTTGTGTTGTTTCATCCATTCTTGCTCAATCTTACAGATCTTATGAAACTCCTTCCACCTGTTCCCTGCAGTTCTCATTGTCTCCTTACCCTCACTGTGTCCATTTCCATCCTCAAGGGAGGCAGATGGTCTGTGTCACATCGAGAATCCCACATCCTAGAGGACAGCCTGCCCAGGAATGCCTTTTCCCCTCAGTGGCACACACCAACACCACTGGACATGAGACAGAACTCTCCTTCTTCACCTCTGCTGTAAGTAAACACTGAAACATTTTCCCTGCCTTAAAATAAAGAGGTGCCTGGAGCCACACTCATACCTATCTTGATGAGCAAGGTAAGAGTTTTTAATGGGCAAACCGGCTCAGCTGCAGAGCTCAGATTCCACCAGAGAGCGAGAATGCCTGGCCAGGCCAAGCATGCTCTTTTTCATGAGTGGAAAATACAACTCAGATGTGGGGTTGGGGCTGTTTTGCTTTTCATGAGCTAGATTTGAGTTTCATTTCAAAACAGATCCCATAAGATCTGAAAGAAATGCTGACCCACAGTAAGAAGAAAAAGCAGCCGCAGATACTGCGTATAAAAGGCAGCAAACCAACAAAAAAACTACATATTGTTTTCCTATGAACATAAATCCCCATTTTGCAATCTGCCCTTTCAAGATTAAATGCAGCAAGTACAAAAGCTAAGCAAGCCACTCAAATCACATTGGTATTGAGCAATAGCTTCGTCTGAGTGGGCCCAAACTGTTTTATCCAAGGCACTGAGTGCTGTGCAGATTATGAGGAAAGCAATACTCACTCATTTCTGCAAGCTTTTGTTGGAACTTGGACTCCTGGGGTAGGTGTTTGCTGCAGACAGAAAGCATAAGGTTAAGTTAATAAAAATAATTTTTACCCTTGTAACCTGAACTTTAAATCAAGAGGAATCACTTCTCACATCAAAGCATGTAACTGAGGAGCTTCGTGCTTCCATCTCTCATTTGATACAGCTGCTAAAGCTCACAAATTAACACAAGATAGGGTATCAGGAAGAAGTCAGGATGAAGGCCCTGAGAATCAAATACGTGCAAGATCCCTGGCAAGCCCAGGACAATCTCTCACCTTCCATCTGCCTCGTCTTGCCCCTCTATATCAAAGCGCAGCCTCTTCAGTGGCTTCGGGGCAGCAGCGCCCACTTCTGCACTGCGCTTCAGCTGGCACTCACTGTTGCACAACATCTGGTTTATCTTCTGGAACTTCTCAGAAGTCTGAAGTGACAAGAAAATCAGGGAGGAATTGCCAATAAATCCTGAAATCACTCCAATTTTCCAGATTACCCACAAAAAATTAGGAGTTCTAAACCGCTGGAGTTTTAAGAACTCTTATTTGTGCCAAAACAACTAAAATAAAATGCAACACATTTTAGAAGTGAAGTCTGGATATTTGAAAGGAGTTAACAGAACTTCCCTATAATTACTATAGTAAATCAGACACATTCACTGGCCAGCTCTAGAGATGTGAGCAGGCTATCACATTCCTCCAAAAGTTAAGACCAGACATTAAAAATATTAAAACTCACCCCAAATGATTCTCCAATGGACACCAAAATTCTGCCAAATGAAGAAGAGAAGTTTAAGCTACATTTAACAATGACAGAAGCATCCCCTAATTTGCACAGGTTAGCAAAAGCATTAACAAGGTCTCTTCCTCTCTCTCTCTGTCTGCATTAACAGTGCAAATCCATACTACTGTGCTTTACTGTGTTGAGACATTTCTCTTTGAGCCAGTGAATGCTGAATCACCAAACAAACTGAATCACACAGATAGAAATGAAATTGTGGCTTGAAAGAACCAGAGGCCCTCACAGTCTGTCCTGTATCAGCAGGAAGACCCTTCAGTGCTGGGTACCCAGACAATCATCCTCTCTTCTCTACCTTTAGGTGTTTGCTAATCTAAATCATGCAGGACTTCAACCTAAAATACACAATAACATTTAAACTTTTGTGCACGGTGGGACTCACCTGATCCTAGTCTGAAAAACCACTGTTAACTGGTACATTTGCTGTCATCCTCATCTGCTAAGAACTAGTAACCAACACTTTGAAATGTTCTGCTCAGCCAGCTAAATAAACATTTTGTTGCAAAAAAGTATCCTCCCTTTAAAGAAGCTTAGAAAGCTCATCTGTGTTTTTCAGGAGTGGGATGCTGGGTCAAAGCCAACAACATTTAAGCAACCAGGTCAGGAAACTCTTGAGAAGGAGGTAAAAAAAAAAGAAGAAAAAAAACCAACAAAAAACCTCCTTGAGCACAACAGAAAAGTGTTGAATGATGAATAAAGATTCCAAATACAGGACAAAAGCTATTAACCACAAATTATATGATAACTGCAGACTACTGGCAACATAGACTATGCAGTTTTCCAATTTGCTTTCACTGAAATCCCCAAATATCTTATATTTAGTCAAAGAAATGCTTGTCAACAACATACCTAGACCTTGGAGTCATCTTTGTGGGTGACTGAAACCCATCAGAGAATTTGTATGGGCTCTTCAGAGGTGAGATGTAGATGTTATTGCCAGCAGGAACACGCCGAGGAGAGTTGGAAAACTGGTAAGGACTGCGAGGAATGTGTGGGATAGGTGACAGAGTGGGAGGCTATAAAAATAACAAAATAGTCATTAAGGTTTTATTGCTTATATGTTTCTACTCCACAGAATAATGAACAGAACTAATTGCTTACCCTGCTGGAAGCATACTGCAAAATGTTTGTTTTCAGCTTCTGCATAAACACTAAGTTGTAGAAGACTATGATGGAGTCATATTGTTCTTCCCGGATAAGAACACGTTTGAAAGTCTGCATAGGGTGAGAAAATCATACACAGATTAAAAAAAAAAAAAGGAATGAAAATTTTACATTTGACAAACCCATAAAGTCACTCAAAGTCTGTGTCAGATTAAGAGCTAGGATGGCACGTGAGTTGTATGCAGGCCATTGTAGCTTCTCCAAACTGTTGGGGACTTTTCCAGTCATGTACGAGCACCAGTACAAGCACCTACTCCATTCACTGGCACAGCCCCCTGGTGTGAACACAGTTCTAACATTTTCCAAATTTGAGAACGATTTGCTTTCACACACACGTGTCAAAAAAGTCTAGACTACTGTGCATGCCTTGGAAGGCTAAAAAACTCATTACTGACCTGATGGGGATAAAATAGTTCTACAGGCTTGGAGACAAAAGTCTGGAGTTTAGCCAAGATCCACAAATACACTTTGAGAAATTCTGCTACTGAAAGGATGCTACAGTTCCATTAACGAGTGAGGGTTTTCTATTGATTTCATTACTGTGCTGTGCAAAATTTTCAGTACATTAAAGCTCCTGTGAAGAAAGGAACTTTTTCCATGTTAGAATTAAGCCTGCAACTTTAATAGATACACAGCTGTTTGATATATAGCCATACATCTCTATTTGGTATCAAACCATGGAAAGTCATCTGTGGAAAGTCATCTGCTTCTCTTCCCTTAATGCTCCATGGAAGTTAGACAACTCACAAGGAAATCTGTGTTACTTTTGAAAATCCTATTAGCTCTAGACATAAATTTTTCATCTAGACTCCAAATAGAATTATAAACCATTATTTAGTATCTTTCAAAACATGGAATGAAATTTGTTTTCTGGGAAGAGTTACCAAACTATTTATGCAAGATGTTTAAAAGAGATATTTAGTATTACACCCAGTTTTCTTCTCCACGAAATGGAGATGCAGTGAAGCAGAAGTTTTCTTTTGTATGTTCAAGTATAGTTTGTTTTATTTTGAAATCAAAGGAAAATAATTAGTTTGCAAGATTTTTATGGAGGAATAACATTTAAGAACTTCCATACCTCTTGATTTGTGTTGCAAAGCTCCTTGTATGCCGAAACTATTATTTTAAATCGAAGATCTACATTTTTTACTTTGCATATGCCATACATGGAACACATCATGATCTATTAAAGAAACAAGACAAGACAACTGAAAATGCAGGGAATTAATTCAGCTTCTTCATTTTGAGTTAAGAAAGAATTTTGTATTACTGATTGTGCTCTATAAAATAGCAAGCAACTCAACTTTGTAAGAACTTCCAGAACCTAAGTCAACCACTGCTACCTCCATTTCTATGTGACAAACAACTAACTGGAGCTGATAGCCCCTTCTCAAACTCATACCAGATGCTGCAATTTTAGGGTAGAATAACAAAAAATTTATCAGCCACATATGTTGTCCTTCTAAAGAAAATCACTATGTTTTTATGCAAATTATTAGAAATTGTGGTCCGTCTTCATTATTTTGAAAATAGCTGAAAATGGTATTTGAAGTTGCCATATTAAGTAATTGCCAGTGCTTAAAAAACTGAGATGACAGACTTTAGTCTAAACGAAGTCCTCCTTTCAGTGATCAATAGCTCAATAACCTCAGGGTACAATTTCTAGTGGCTAAGAACGTACAAGGAACATTTTGCTCAGGAGATTTTAAACTTTTTAAAACTTTTTTGTTCATGTTACCTGGTCCAGATGCCTGTCTCTCATTAGCTCATACTCATTTTGCAGTGTGTGCTGGAAGAGGGTCCAGATCAAGGGTTCCAGGTCGGGATGTTCGGAGAGAAGGTGAAGGAACAGGGTATGGAGTCGACGATAGGCCAGTAGATACACTTCAGAAACAAAGAAAAACAGACTGAAATTGTAGTAACAGGAGTACAGAAAACAAAAGGAATGCAATGGAGGAGGGGCAGCATTGGACTGCTCACTGTTCACACAAAAAGGATAAAAAGCAAGAGAAAACTGCAATGTCAACACACGCGGAAAGAACAAACCTTTCTTGTAGAACAGAGAGAGGGAGGTAGATTTCTGTGGTTTCTGTGTTTGGGGGATCACAGCAGGCTGACCATCTGGAGTGGAAGTAGCACTTAGAGGAGGTCCAGATGCTTTCTTCTTAGGAGATTTCACAGGAGAAAGATAGCTGGAGGTTCAACATATATTAAGCACTTAACATCACAGGATAAAGGAACAACTCTATATGAGCAATACTTGCAGGAACTCTTCCCTCTTCCCCATTAGAAGAAATAAATTGCTATTAGGATCTGCTATCCCCAACATCTGATACAGGGACTTGTTCATTCATAGGCAAGCAACACAATATTTTATAATTACGAATTTGATAGGGCTGAGGAAAAAATATTTCAGCATTTGATTTAAATTTTTATGTATAATAAATATCTGCAAATACAATGGTTCAACAAAACTTAAGTACCAAGCCTAACAAGTAGGAAAACAGAATACATGTGGATTTGAATATTAAGGGTGATATCAACTTCATTTTTTCCTAGACCTCAGGCATTCACTTACAGGTCTGCAGCAGTGTGGTTGTGCTGGAGAGGCATATTGAGAGTAGAAGTGGGTTCAGGCTGATCAGTTTGGCCTTCTCGCTCTTTTGACTGCTTGATGAGATCAAACAGAGGCGACCCCTGGAAAAATTACAGGAATCCTGCATTACACCAAGAATAGACAACCACTCTGAAGGAATTTTGTTCCTTCTTCTCTAAAACCAACCACCAAAATGTGAACCTTGAGAGAAGATTAAAGCTTTGAAGTACTTCAGAACACTTGTACTTTGCAAGATAAACTTTAACCATTTAACTTTGAGCTGTTAAATACATTAAATGCTTTTTTCCCTGTTTCAACAGCTGTCCATTAAATACAGGTTAACTGCAGGTTTGAGACAGCTGTATTAGAGGTATTCTAGAGTCCCTTTCTACTTCCTATTAAAGTAATTTCTGAAAAGTAATTAATAAAAGAAAACACATAAAAGGCCACGTTTCAAAAAACACAAAACAATACAAACAAAAAATCGTCCCAACCCCCCAAAAAATCCAAAATCAAACCAACCAACCACCAAAAAAACCCACCAAAAAACAGCTAAAGGAAACCTCAACCCACTGGTGACTGAAAGTTACTGCTGTACCTACTGTCAGTCCATTTCTGCTACATCTACCCAGTATTTTACATTTGATAACATACAAAGCACAGTCACTTAATTGCACTGGGGACTATTTAGTCTCTGCAATATCATGTTCGAGAGCTACCTCTGGAAAGAGTTACAGTGACTCTGGATACCTTCAGTCTCTGCCCTCATGGCCCAAAGCAAACACTATTTTGATTAGAGGCTAACTATCAGTACTTTAACCCAGTCCTCTGGAATACATCTGAAACTAAAAGCTCAAGTAGGAGGTAAGTATCAGAGAATATAAGTGGAGTGGAGAAGGTTCTGGCTGAAACCACAGCAGCCCTTCTGCTGATGTTAGTAATAAACAGCAGTCCTGCAGAAACAAAATCTCAGCCTGCTTGTGTGACACACACAGCAGAATTATGCTGAGACAGCAAGAGTGCATGGGAAAATATTTTGACATCATATTTATAAATAAATTTGAAAGCACAGGGTTGATGGCTTCTGTTTGTTTTATTTTCTTGAAACAGGACACTCATCCTTGAGTACAATGCTGCCTCTCAACAGTGCAGCATCAGAACTCCTGCAACAACAGAGGAACATTTGAGCAGCAAATATGTGCCTACTTGAGAGTGGGAGGTAGGGGAAGTAGTGTCCATAAGACTCAGGATTAAGTGGGCAAAACCAGACATGCAGCATTTTCCCCAAATGATGTCCCCAAAAGACAGCAGTAAAATATGTCAGCTCATTGCTTTGTACACAATGCACTGTCTGATGGTTCATGGTCTGGTTGATGCTCCAGATTTTTAATATTAAAATGCTATGCCACAGATGACAAATCTGTAGCTATAAACAGGAGGACAGCATGCATGTAAAGCATGTAGCATCACCTGGCTAATGCAGTAAGAAATGGCCTAGTAAAACTAAACTAGATTTACTAGAATTAAAACTAGCATTAATACATTCCTCATTTAGACATTTCTAAAAAAAGAACACTTTTTTTTAAGTGCATCAAATAAAAATTCAGAATAACAAGATAAGAGTGATGAGATTTACAGTTTTTCACACTCTGGCTTTTAAATTATGATTTTTAGTAATACTGGAGCTTTCATCCACAGCAGAAAAATTATCAGTTACTGATCCATAACCACATAGTTATTTCTCCATCATTTCTCAACCAGTTCAGCTCCTGGGCTGGTTTGCACATTTTTCCCTCCATTTAGGAGTGCATGCACTTCTCACTTGTGTCTCAGTGTTGCCCTTGCTGGAAACACAGGCACATGACCTCCATTTCTCATGCTTCTGGCCACTTAGCCTCCTTCTTTTTTATTATTCCCACCAGCACTTCACTTTGCTCTGAAGAATCAAAATTTTTTTCCCAGATATCTGCTGAGATATCTTGACTAGGAGCAAACTCTGCTTCATACATTTCACATTTTAGTGATTCATGACTGGAAAAGTATTGTTTTTAATGAAGGAGGAAAAGGGGTTGATAAAAGGGAATGAGAGGTCTAGAAAGAGAAGCAGAATTACTGTCCTTGAGTTAGCACTTGAGACCAGCAGTTCCAGGTCCTCTCTCACCCCTGCTCCAATTCTGCTCACTATTCTGAGTGTGATTCCATTAGACAAGGTATGGGGACACAGCAGTTTGCTACACATGGAAGGGATCTGCTTACTTCTGGATCTTTTCTACCCCTCTTCTACCTGCCAACCTCAACAATCAGTCAACCTCCACAGGAGTCAACTAAACCATCAGAAAGTATGGTTTAACAGAGAAAGCAGACCCAGCTTTAAGTCTGCTCTGCAGAGAATCACAAAGAGAGCCAGAACAAGCAGTAAGAACAGACAGGACAGCCACACCACAAAGGCTGGGAGCAGAGCAGAACACAAAGTACAAAATGCTGTGCGTTTACTGACAACAATCTATTCCATAACCTGATTAGCAGGTGGAATTTTATCTGACAGGAATGTGCAAAACTGACTGCTGCTTTCCATCAGTTAGATGAGCTACAATCAGCAAGAGGATGTTGTTTGTGTAGAAACATCTACCCATAGAGCCCGAACAGCAAGATGCAGTGAGTCCAAAGCATCTCCCACAAATACTAATTGATGTTGTGGTTAAAAAGGTGGCAAGACAAACAGAATGGTGCAACCCAGCTGGCCCCAGCAGTGCAGAGCTGCCAGCACCAGCAAAGGCAGGGTGAGAGAGATCAGTGCATGTCCCAGGGCAAACCACAACCCTGTCACCTATGCTGGCCACACAAACCTCTCAGCCCTGTGGCTGCACAAGCAGAAAGAGGTAATTTAGCTTTCAGACCTCATGACATTTAGAGTGTGTATTTTGTTGATCCCCATTTCCACTCTCCTCTCAGATTTTAGGGGCAGCCCCCTGTGCTCTTTCCCCAGGGATCCCTACCACTCTCATGGGTACCTTTCCAAATGCACAGCCACGTAAGTTGGAGAAGTAGGTGCTGCACTGACAAAATTGATGCCTCACAAAAACCCCCATGTGCCACAATGTAGAAACACAAAGAGATGGGTTTTCTCAAGCACAACTACCCCTCACACTGCAAAACCAATGGGTTTAATTACAGCCATGTCTCCCTTCTTTATACTTAAACATGAAAAACACTTCTACTCCATGAATTCAAAGCACATTCTACAGCTTGCAGGGCCTTTTCAAGCTTATCAGGGAAAACTTCGCCTTCAGTCCCACAATTCGATATTCAACACTCAAGTGAGAGGAATACAACATCATTAACCAGGCAATTACCAGTCCTCTAAGTAATTGTCACAAAAGAACTTTAACCCCCCAGGCCCAGCTTAATCGAACAGGAATGTTTATCAGGAACTCATTTCTAAAGCAATGTTATTCATGCTATCTTTTACAAATTTCATATTGCTTTTTAAAGCTTTTAAGCAGCACATAAGGTGAACAGGTCATTTCCAATGCATTCCTTTAACATGAAAGGAGATTTGCAGTTTTTGCTTTACTTTAATGTTCAGCAAATGATTAATGGTATTAGATGCAGCCACAGAATAAATTTCATGAATTAAGCAAAATGTTGCTTTTCATTTGAGACTGCACTGTAATGGCTAAAGAAATCCCATTTTATTAGTGCAAAAAGTGAGAAAGCAATGAAGACTTAAAATTTCTGAGGGTCAAAAGGCCACTGGCAGCAGAAAGAAGAATCAGACTGAAATTTGACTCAGTTCCCTCTCACAATACCCAGGGCTAACTAACTCTCCAAGGCTAAACTCTGTGAATTAAGTGGGGCTTTGTTAAGAGTGGCTTTGCAGAATGCTTCCCTGCAGCAACGCTTCCATCACAAGCATCTGCAGTGATTTTTCCCCATCTGAAAGCTCCTTTTATGGACAAAACAGGCAGAGTTTCTTATTTGCTACTCTTTATTTGGCTACAGTGGAACTACAGGACATACAGGTGCTTCCCAGCTTCCCAATCTTTGTGTTGGCTCTATCCCAACTACATGTTTAATTGGACTTTGGTTTCCATGAAAAGATTAAAAAAACCCCTAAATCCTTAAATATGGGGAAGAGCCACCCTGGGGGGGTTTGGGTGTACTCCACTGACCACAGAGGAAAAGCCCTGAGCAGCTTTACTCTGAACAGTGCTATTAGTGGTTCACTAATAAAAAACCTGTTTTTGTCTTTGTTTTCTATATGTTTCATGATTTTATTCTTGGCAATAATTCCCTAATATATTTTCAGGTTTTAGTTATCTGCTCACATTAAATTTTAATGCAGTGTTTAGCACTTAACTATGTATATATTTCAATGCCAAGGTTCCTTGGGTGGTTGGTTTTTTTTGCCTCAGGCTTTCTTTTTTTCTTTTGCTTGTTTTCAAATTAATGAATCAGTCAATACAACACATAATGTTAAGAAATGTTGTTCTTCATAATGTGATAAAAGATGGCAGTGATCTTGCAAGGCAAAACAAAGCCAGTTTAGAACTGACAGCTTAGGAATGGAAGTGCAGGGATTGGATCAGCACAAGCTATTTCCAACCTTTTTTCCCAAGGGAGAATAGCATGCCCAGAAAGTTGGCTTTTGCTTGCAACTGTGTTTTCAGAAGTTTCATGGGACAATTAGTTACCAGAATTCTGAAGTAATTCAGACCTGCTAAAACAAAGTAGACTTCACAGTCTAAATTGAAACAGTATTGATCATGGAAAAACCCAACAAAATTAAGGATCGTGTCCTGATTTCACACATGAGCTGTGATATGTAAGTTATGATGGTACTGGGGCTTGTTCTTACAGAATTTATAAAGAAAAACATTAACAACTACAGTGTGAATAGTTTAATTCATACAAGAATACTGACAGATCTGCTTTTAACTCCTTACAGTGTGTGCATGTTTAATGCAAGTCCAATTCCTATCCCACTCATCTCGAACATGTAAGAGTCATCCAACTTTGTGAGGATCTCCTTTTATCTAGTGATAAAGGAGTTCAAATCTCTCCAGAGAAGGAAAGCCAGGCTGCCACAGCATGAATATACATCTTACACTTGTGTTGCTTTAAATGACGCTGCAAATCCATTCTCCTCACAGCTTTGCAATAATCTACTCTTCCTCAGAAGTCTCTGGAAAGACCTGGTAAATCTTGTTAAAAATTGGACATAATTTTAGAATAATCAGTGCCATACTTTCCAGCCCCTAAACTTCTGAAATTACCCTTCACCAAATGAAGACAAATTAACCAATTCTCTATGTTTTAGAGCATCTCTTAGCAAAGGTCCATGGGATCCACCTCACTGTACAAGAGCATAATGAAAATAACCTTCCTAGCAATGCAGAAGGAATTCTGTGCAAACACTTTTTACCCATAAAGATGATAGACCTGCTGTGTCAACATAGTGACTAAAACTACCGGTTACGTTCAAAAATATTACACGGACCAGTGATAATGCTGGGCAAATAGGGAAACTTCTGACACAGTTACTGGTTTGTGTCTCTACAACCAATCACCAGTTGAATAATGAAGGGAAAAAACAAACCCTGGTCATTAGGACTGCTCCTGTTTGCCAAGTCTTGAGACAAACCTTTCAAAATCACTTTGAAAGGGATTTTGAAAGACAGTCTACAAGCAGAACTATGCTTTTTTACAACTGTTTTGTTTAAACTGCTCAGCATGACCCTGGGCACGCTGCTACTACATCATTTGCATGTCTTGACCACTTCCTTCAGCAGTTTTTCTGCTCAACTCACAGAACTGCACGTGCAGGTACACAAAGCACTACAAAATACAACAACCCTTGCTATTTTTGGTGAACATTATCCAAGAAAATATCATTTTAGGGTCATCTGCCACGTGTTTTTTTCCCCTGAATCAATTGTTAGGAGCATCTTCCAGAGGGAAGAGTGGTCTGCACTGGCAGTGCTGCTGCAGAAACAATCTGTATCTGAAGTAATTAGCAAGTTTATTATTTAGCTCCCCAGGGCAGCCAGGCTTCAGTATGACTAATTCTTGGATGAATCTCAAGTTTTTTAGGCAAGAGCCAAGGGTCTCAAGGACAACTGAATCAATACCAGTTTCCCGCCACTCTCTACACAGGAAATTGAGTACAATAAACCAAAATTCACCTGATGCGAACCACTTGACTTTTGGAAATAACAATATATCAACAAAAAATCTTGAGGTTGAAAATTTTTGCAAGAGCTTTAAGCTGTGTGTAAAGCAGGGTATAAAGATTTTCATCACAGGAAGTAGAGGAGAGATGCTTTAAGGGCCCTTTCTGTTAACTAACATCACACAGTACTAGAAATAACAGTTCTATACTTATTTCTAGGCAGGAAAAATTCTTACACTGGGGAGCAAAATAGCACACAAGCACTTACTTTCTTCAGAGGAACTTTTGGGTCACAAAATGCCTATCTTGGTAAAGACAATTTATTTACACAATTACTATTGTAACACTCAAATTGACACAGTATCACAACACATTTTCTAGCAGTTTCATTTCTAATTGATTTGCACCGTCCCAGTTCCCAGAACAACAATTAAGAGTGGTTCTGGGAAACACTTTCACAAGTACAAGTGGAAACATGACAATGAAGTGCCTCTGAGACTTTTGGTTAAAGCCTGTGATTCAGTTTCAAGTCTTGTCTTCTTTCCAAGTTCTCATTAGCTGGACAAATTTAGGTGGACGAATTTAGGACAATGAACCACCAACAATCCTCTTATCAACCTAAAAGCAGTAAGTGTGCCAGGAAACTTTGTAGACAGCAGTTTTTCAAAGATCAGGACAATATCTTCTACCAACATAACCACGGAGTCAGCAAATTAAGAACTGAACAAAAAAAAGCTATAACAGATAATCTGTGGAGGATGTGAGCAAGCTGCACGCACAGGAAGAGCAACTCTCCCGAAAAAGTAAGGTAGGGGTTGGTACATGTCTTGCAAATTAAGAGCAGACTGCTTGTGATATTTAAAAGAAAAAAAGGACTATAACTATCTTGCAAAGCAATTCATCTAACCTATAAGAGAAAAATAGCACAAATTGAAGTTCCAAAACCAACATGCCATGTTTTATAACAAAACACGACAGCACAAGCATGAAAACTGTTTTATGCAATGGATTTATCAACCAATTCTGGGAAACATTTCAATATGAAGAAAATTGCACACGACAAAGAAGAAGGAAAAACCTGAAGCTGTAACAAAACTATGCATGTCACAACATTTTGGGCAGAAACCCATCCTTTGAGAAGAGTTTTGATCTCAACTTAAGCCAATACTTGTATGATTATCATTATGGGATGTCTCAAGCTCAGTTGGTCTATACCTTGGTATGAGCTCAAGGCAGGCAAGACCTGGCAGTCACCCTGCTGTGCTTGGCTTTCAAAGCAGAAGCATATACAGAGCTTCTCAGTGCTCAGCTGGCAGAATTTAAGGAGATATCTCCAATTAAGCATTTCTGCCTTACAAGCAGTTATTTAACAATCAATCAAAATGCAGCATAACAGAGGTAAGGAAGACTGTGCTGGAAATCAAATGAAAAAAATGTTAAAAAAGGTCTTGGGCTATTATTTAGAGTTCATTAAAAAAAAAAAACCTCAAGCCAAAACATTCTTCCCAAACTGAAAATAAATAATTAAATTTTGACAGTGTAATACAGAATAGTATGAAAATCACTAAAAACACCCCAAACTTTTCAATAACTTGTTTTAACAGACCTAAAACAAAAACTTGGAAAGCATTGGTACCCTGTTTTTTTTTTTTTTATGTTACACTGATTCATACTCACATTTTAGTAATTTTATACATCTATTTTTATCAATTACTAAGTGTTTTTCCACTCTGTTTTCTCTCAAAGTGTTGCAGCTAATTCTGAGGCAGATCACAGAATGAGTTAGGGTTGGAAGGGACCTTAATGGTCATTTACTCCAATCCCCTGCCATGGGCAGGGACACCTTCCACTAGACCAGATTGCTCAGAGCCCCAGTCAGCCTGGCCTGGAACACTTCCAGGGCTCTCTGGGCAACCTGTGCCTCATCATCCTCACAGTAAAGAATTTCTTAATAATATCTGATCTAAACCCAACCTCTTTCAGTTTAAAGCCATTCCCCCTTGTCCTGTCACTGTATGTCCTTGTTAAAAGGTGTAAAAGATACTACAGTGCTTTCTACTAAAAAAAAGAAGAAAGAGAAAGTGTTGATCTTCTTACCACCCCAGTTTTTTTCTGGTTATTCCTTCACTTCTCATCACTTATCTCAAGGGTAATTTCACTGATCTACAGCATTAGTTGGCTTCCATAACTACAAACTGTAAATTTGTATAACCATATGAGGAATAATGCAAGAATTACTGTGTCAGCAGAATTACTAGGTCAGCATTAGATTTGCATCGATCTGAAGTAGAGAAGCAACTGTAACTAGTATTATCAAACCTAAGAGTATCCCTAAGTAAATGAATGATGAGAGCCCAAAGTATCTTACACTAAAACATGTGGAATATCTGTGAAGTTATTCTAGGATCCTTAAAAAGAAGACTAAAGAAACCTTAAAATAACACAATCTATCTGCTTTAATTTTTTTGTAAGACCAAAAACTGTAGCTGAAGGAGCAAAGAAGGGCAAAACCAACAGATGTAAAAAAATCTAAAGAACTTATCTAAGATCTGAGTGTGTGGATGTGATAAATGCAGACCACACTTGGACCACATCAACATCTGCAAGAATTTTGAGCTCACACTTCTGCCAACTAGGCCAGTACTATTTTTCAGAAAATAATGTAAGACGTGATATTCAGCGCCTTTTCTCATGGCCACACAAGAATCTTTTATAAAGACTGGTCAGGGATGGCCAGCTCAGGCTCTGCAAAAACACACTGGAAGGCATAACATTTTCCCCTTGGATATTTAGAGCAAAGTCATGTGGGATATTAGAGAACCACAGAATGGTTAAGGTTGGAAGGGAACATTGTGGAGCATCTGGTCCAAACTCCCTGCTCTAGCAGGGTGTTTAAAAGCCAGTGCACTTCTATTTGGATTATTTCAGAGAGATCAAGGAAAGCAACATTTATCTTCTTCAAGTTTTAAAATCTACAGTTACAAAAAGAAAGATCATATTTAGTTGTGTTTTTTGCAAAATACCACAAACCGGATCCACCTCTGCTCCCTCCCCACCTTTATATTTGGGTAGCACCAATGGAAAAAAACTTCCCACAGGAAACCTTTGTGCTACACATCTATGCAATGAAGGATCCATACTCAGCATCCATACCCCTTCTCCACCCATTGTGGAACCTGATGCCAGAACTTGATTTGGAGGCTTGGTGCAAGACCCATGAGGGCAACCAGCTGCCTCAGAGAGGCCCTACAAAAGCCATGCTGAGAAGCACACACCCAGCTGGGGACTGAAGAGCAAAAGCTTGCCCAGCCAAGGCACAGGCATGTGAGTCTTGGGCCTTTGTAAAGTTAATAAAGAGCCTCCTTTTAAAATAACAACATTTCAAAAGAACGAGTCTGAGATTTTGAATGTCAAAATTTTTGATGCCCTTTGTTTTTGTTTTGGATTTTTTTGGTGCTCAGATACCCCTGAGTAGGGAGTAGGTGTGTATATGAAAATCAAGAAAATGTCATGGCCTCTGCTCTCTCCTTACTCTGTGCAACACTCACTTCTTTCAATTTTATGACCTTGGCATATAATTAAAAACTGCACCACGTACATAAAAAGAATTTATGAGACTCTTCCTGAAGCAATAAATCAATTACATTAGGCAATACATGAAGAACACATATCAATAAAGCACTAAAACTGACTTTGCATTCAATTACTAAATGACCAAAACATGTTTTCCTTGATCTCATTAAATTACAAATATCCTGCTGGAAAACACAAATGAAAAATGTGAAATTCTTCAATGACAAATAATGTGCTTTGCTATTAAGGCTCTGCATTTTTATTGTGAGAAACTCTTGGTCATTTGTAAACAAGGCAAAACCCAACTTCAATGTTTCTGAGGCAACCACTATGCTGTACATCCTAATTTGAGAAAATTCAAGTCTTTTGATCCTAGTTTTTCTCCCTCAAATTTAAGGAAAGCTCAATCAGCTTCTTAAAACTGTTCTTTTACTTCAGCTGGCCTTTTTGGAAGAAATTTCATTGAAATATATTCCTGCAGAAACCCCACATTTTGCCAATGTTTTCCAACAAAAGCATTTCAAGCTCTTTCTGCTAGTACTACCAGTCTGGTTGTAGCATCTCTTTTAGCAATCTCAAAACCAAGCAGTGTTTTAAAAGGCATAATATGCTGATTTTAAATCTTGGTCACATCATGAACTGTCACTGTGTATGACTTATTGGAAACATTTCACCTCGGTTTTATGATCAAATTGAACTTGTTACTGTTTACTTCCTGTGGGGCAAGCAAATGTAGGAAGGTTGGGGTGACTGGGAAGATTTCCTCTCCTTATAGGGGATTTTGAAGTGCTGAGCTTATAGAAAGCCCCCCCCAAAATGCTTCCCTTCAGCTCTCAAACTCCAGAGTGTGTAAAGGTCTCACATTACGTAGACAATAATGCAGTTCCAAGTTCTGTTGAATTTTACAGCTTCTCATATTTGCTCTAGAAATAAATAAACCTGAACTGAGCTCAGCCCTTTCTCCTAAACTTGCCTCTCACATACTTCCACACCAGATTAAAAAGTCAGAACTCTCATAGATTTATGTTGCATTTTAATAAGGAAAACCTGCCTGCCTCAGAAAATATAAAGAATGAAAGGAAGACTTAAAAACATAAGCTGACCTTGAAATTTCACCCCATTGCTTCCGGTAAGGAAACAGACCATTTACCCACTGACTTAGGTATATACATTAAATTGCTCTGTGCATTTATAAATACATTTTTGATATTTCAGGGGGAGATAGACAAAGAATGCAAGGAAATAGCTGTCAAATTTAAAGGAGTTACTTTGATTTGAATGCACTTTTCCTCTGCTATCTTTATTTTCACTGTAAGGAAAATGTGGGATCTGTTATAGGCAGCTCCACTGCCTTCACCACATATATTATACTGGTGTCAAACTCATGGAGAAACCAAAACCCAAGGTGTGCCCACAAGCACAGCAGAACAGGCCAGAAGCTTTACATATAAATGTCTTGTTTGAGAAAAGCTCATACAAGGCACCTCAACGAAGATACTTCAGTCCAGCAGGAGTTCTGCTATGTAGACTTCTCTTTTTTTCTTAAATCTAACAGGTTCTTCATTTGTCATTCAGTGGGCATTTTCTATAGCTACTCTGAAGCACAGAAACCAATGATTAAAGCACAGCAACAACAAAACAAGTTTTACCATTTACTTCCAAGGAAATAAGGGTCTGAAAATTAATGCATTTCTGAAGTTAGACCCACAAATGACAATCTCCCTGCTCCCTGACTCTCTATTTTGTCTATTTTAACTGCAGGTGATATGAGGTACCTGTAGCATATTTATTTGTCTGTGATTTTCTAACTCTCTAGACTGGTTGGCCTGAGACAATGAAAAAGAAAACCAATATCCATAGTGAAGACAGTTGGTCCAAAGCATCCAACACCCTAAAGTCAGTAAGAAAACTTACAGCATCTTCAATGCACTCTGGATCAGATATTTGCCTAGAAAGCTGTCATCCTTTATCACTCCTATCAATCTTATATGGGAAAGCATGACTATGCATGCTGTGCCTGTATTACTACTCATTTTTATCCTCCTTTGTGGAAAAATCAACTAGGCATACATGGCTCTCTTTTATTACATTATAAATATCATTATTCCAAACAGTTTACATGAAAATAAATTATAGGCTAGTGGACCAGAAGCATAGTTCTCACTCTTGAGCTTAGCTGAGGCTTTTAAACCTCACACTGCCAAACACTAGGCTAATGTCTGGCCAAGAGTCAAAACAATACAGATTTGAAAGCCTCAAAGCTGAACATTGCCACAACACTGCCAGCACAGTTTCACCACTGGCTTAGATCAGTTCAAGCACACTGGTGCCTCTCCAAGTTGCACATCCACACTTTCTGCCTCATCCCTTGCTCTAGCATTAGTACAGCTATGACTGCAATTATGTATTTGTTAGGATTAGTTTTAAACCAAATAGTTGTCCTCATTTGCTGAGGGCATATGTACACACAGCACAAGGGAAGAAGCAGAGAGGTTTAACTGGATAGCAGTAGCTTTACTTCAAGCAACAGCCCACATTTATACTGTTTAAATCAACCATAAAAACTGTATCAGAACCAAGGAATTCAAGAAGTACAGAGAAAGTTAAGGGTATATTTGTAAGTAGAAGTAGGACCTTCGTGATCCCTCCACAACAGCAGGTACCTCATACCTACTAAACCACTGCAGACAGCAGCTGAGGAAGTTTGGCAGAACCCAGAGACTCGAGTAAGGGCTGTGCAGGACAGTGTAGGCTGCACACCACCATCTGGAGCTTCCTCTACCACCTCCACTGGAGGAGCAAAATGCCATTGCATGGGTATCTCGCCAGGAACTGCAGCACAAAGCTTCTGTTCTCAGTGTAGTGCCTTTTTCTGAGGCTTAATACATTACCACAGAATCACAGAATGGTTTGGGTTGAAAAGAACTCTGAAGATCATCTAGTTCCAAAACCCTCACCATAGGCAGAGACACCTTTGCCTAGACCAGGTGGCTCAAAGCCCCATCACCCCACGGGCTTGAATACTTCCACAGATGGAGCACTTTTCTTGCAGAGGACTCCCTCCCTTAGAGCAAAGGATGAGAATCCCTCATAACAAGAGCATTTACTCAGGGCAAGAGATATGGGTTCCAGCCTCCCCTCTCCTGCCAAGGTCAAACCAATGTCTCCCAGACAAACACCCTGCCACTCCCAGGAAGCTTATTAACAGATTCAACGAAAATGGATAATTTCTGGTTTGCATTTGAGAGCATCACTTCATTTCTCCAAGACTGCAGCAGAAAAATTTTAATTATCACATGAGAAGCATGACTTTTGACCATCTTGCCAAGTTTTGACATTTCTTTTCTTATGTTCTAGATATTAGCTGATTGCCACATTGAAAAAGCAACTGCTAAATATGGTCAACACTGTAAATAAAATGGTTCATAAAGTATCAAATTGGTTCCATAAAACTTCGGGATATGGGCTGGAAGGAAAGAGCAGTTGTAAGGGAAAGTCAGCTGAAGTATTTGTAATTGCTGTTTACCAGTACTAATGATATGCTAAATAATCATTTAAGTGATCCTATCATGCAGAATTTAAAGAGGTTATTTGCTGACTTACACATTTAGAAAGTAATAGTTCTTCACATTAATCAAGCCCAAGTTCTGCTTTTTGGCAGCAGTTCTCCCCTGACAAGCATTTTCATGTCAGTATTTATCTAAACTAATTAGCTTACCAGCTTGAATAATTCTTATGAAACTTTTCTCCCCCCCTTAACTTCTTACATTCCGGTTTTGTGAAAGAAACCAAATTAATATCATGGGGTTTGGGTTTTTTAAACAATATGACCTCACATAAATCTTACTGAATGACTATGGCAAATCTTTTCAAAAGCTTCATAATGTTATACTTTATAAAAAACAGTATAGGAATGTGACTGTGGGCTGTGTGCTGCCTCTGACAAGTAGAGGTTAAAATCCTTTGTATAAAGTCAGAGACCTCCATTTGGCCAAAACCGAAAGAGGTCATAAACACTAGATGCAGTATTTGCAAGTAATTTGGCATGAAAGTAAAACATATCCTCAAGAACCACTGCAGTAATACCAGTAATCCTGGCACAGAACCAGACTACCTTAATCCTGCCCAGAGACCATATGCTGGGCAAAAACTTACCCTAAAGATACAAAAAATAATAAGCAATTGTTTTAGAACTACACAAATTACAGATGTTCTTCTACAAGTTCTGTTACCCCAATCATTTCACCCCCTACGCTTAGAAGAGTTTCCAAAATAATTCATGAGGCTGCTTCTTTCTTATCATTCCTAATATTTGCTTACTACAGCAAGTGATTTTTAAATTTATTTTGGGTTTTCTTAAAACAGTCATGTTTTGTACTTGAAAAGTATTTTGAGTAAAAAATTTTAGCAATGGAACATCTGGCAAATTTCTGCCAACTCAAACTTTGAATTTCTAATCCTGGGACTTAGAAAGTATGAGTTGAGTCAGAACTTGTCACAGTGTTTGGGAAAGGCATTTAACTTATTTCCTGCATCTATAGCAGACAGAAATTTCAAGTATTGATGTTATTTCAATCACGTTTGCAGAGTAACTGAATAAACACTTTTTTCAGTTAGAAAAGAATGCAAATGAGAGTTTAGGAACTCAGGTATTTTCTTCTAGTTAAGGCAGTTCTCTTCCTACCTGACATTTTAGAGATGCCTTTCATTCTATTCCCATCCACTGAAAATCATGTTGTTAAGGTTCTAAACAATCTTTTTTTCCATTTTTCTTCCCTCTGAAGAATGTCAACATCCACTTTTCAAGCTTTTAATCTCTGTGATCCTTTCCTTCACTGTTTAGTCCATCCCTTTTAAACCAATCAATCCACAGATTAAAGCTCAAAAAGATTTCATGTTATCTAACCTCTACTAGCCTACCATGAGATCAACTAGACTTACTATATCAACCCAAGAGTAGAAGGGGGGGAGACCAATGTACTCTAGCAGCCTAAAAACTCATACAGAAAGAGAGAAATTGTTTCCTCTATCTACAAGCAAGAGAGGAGCAGCTGTGTGTCTCATAAAGGAATCTAAAGCAATTTTAAGGAGAAAAGAGAAGCATTTCAAAAGCACAAGGAAGAAGTCTGGAGCTTTATTCTGAGCTTCCTTTTTCCTTTTTAAGCTATGACACAAACAACTTTTACTTGTAATTTGTGTGATTTCATATGCATTAAGCGAACAAGTTTCCTGTCACGGAGGAGCCTTTAACTGCCTCTGCAACAGTACCAAGGGATTAGTCTGGATAGATAAAAATACTCTGTTCTTCCTAAGTTTTAAAATGCTCATTTGAAGACTTGCCTGCCTCACCAGCAGGGGGAAAAGGGAATTTTCAGTGCCATAACAGCTTCACACTATCTCCACAGATGGACACCATCACCACAGTTTAATATGACAGTGAGCCACTTCTCAAAAGCAGTCTTGGAATGACTTAGGGGTGTCTGAACAGACAGCTCCAAAAGACAGCTGAGAAGGTCAAAATGCCCAGCCCTGCTTCCTCTATACCTACTTTTCCAGAGACTTACAGATGTGAAACAAATGAAGTCTCTTAATTGATCCTTTTGCTTGGCTGGAATCTAATCTAAAAGTACAAACTTTTATCTTTCTATATTTTTGTCACACTCAGTAGCCACTGTAATTATCTCAAGATCATCTTTAATAGAGGGTTCTCCATCCAAGGGCTTCAAACTATATTTAGCAATTAAGACAGCCTCACATCCCAATATCGAAGTGAATGAGCTCTTGGATGATGGGAAGCTGAAGCACCAAGTCATACAAAACTTTGCCAGGATTGGAACAGAAAATCTGTGGCACAGCCAGAAAGACTTCCTGGCTCTCAGCCCTACTTCTCAACCATAATAAATTCCTTCCTGTACATACACATGTTCAAAGAGAAACTCCAGTAAACAGACAAAAAACAAAAGCTAAACCTCATCAAAATAACTAGATAAATAAGAACACTTAGATCAAAGAAAATATTGTCCTGCCAGGGTTTGTCTTCACTACACCAGACAGCACAAGTTCTTCTACATAAGACTGCTTAACCCAAGTGAGAACAAATGCCTGCACCATGACACAGGTGTGCCTCTAAAAGCACTACCAGCAGTTACTGAATAATGGTCTTACACAGAGCATTGGTGCACCTAACTACCCTCATTTAACAGTGCATACTCAGGTCTTAGAAACACTGTAAGAATTCATTACAATGCTATTAAATGTTGAAGGTGCTTTTTTTCCCTCTAGTGATCTTTCAGTGTTAGCATCAGCACAGACTGAATGCAGTGCATTAGACAAGTTCAAATGCATTTCACCTTTGACCACGAATTCTGAAGGTGAGGGTACCACCAGAGAAACATACAACACTGGTCAGCACAACTCCAAAAGCTTGGAGAGCCTTCAAATACCTGTTTTATTTCAGTGAAATATTTTTTGCCACTTGACTTGGACTTCTGAATTTAAGGGATCCTGCCCCCTGTGACCTAAATGAGAGCCAGGAATCAACTCTGTGGTGTCTTGGGGAGGAAGGAGCAGTGTCCTACAGCCACTGTCCTAGCACACTGCTAAGGTTATAAGCACTTTTCCTTCAGAACTCTTGTGGTGGAGCAGGTTTGCCACACAAATCCAAAGTCACTTAAATAGGTACCTAAACTCAGAGATGCAGAGTTATGAGGTAACTGAAGCAGTGCACAAAGCTTGCTCGCTGCTGAAGTGAGAGATGATTTTAAGCATCTCATCAGCTCCTGGCTTTAAGGAGCCCATGCTTACGCTGCCTTTGGTGCCTTTTCAAGAGCCACAGGAAGCCTGTTGATGGAAATGCAGGCTTTGCTCATCTAGCACTAGCAACAAATGACAGGTCCTAACTCATTCCCATCTCTGATGCAGAAAGGCAGACAGACTCACATATACATTTCCCTGCAGCAACAGCGTTGTTTCCTTTGGAGACAAAAAACCCTTCAGTGTACAAGGCCCGCCCTGCAGCTGCTTCCTCCTACCTACCCCCACTCCTTCTCATCCTAAAGGAAAATTGCTTGTGGTGAAGGATTATAAGCAAGACCATTACCATGTCAATTGTTCCTCTGTAACTGTTAAACTTCTTAAAATTTAAGGTGTTGGGGGCTACCAAAGCCTTTCCTGAACCTGTCGGCACAAAGTCCAATATCTTCAAAAAATAATCCAACAAAAGGAGAGCATGAAATGAAGCTTCCCCTCTGCTCATGCTGGAGCCTGGCTAGAAGGGAGGCCACTCCTGACTCTCAGCACAGTGACACGGGTTCTTCAGCTTGGACAAGGAATTAAAACACTGCTTGGTAACAATCAGCTACATCTAAATTAAGAACGTGGGTAACAATGCGCCTTTGCGGTTCACAAAAATACTTTACACGAAATGCTTTACACTAAAATGACTCAGCCTGCCTGCTCTGTCATAACCCTCCTCGCTGAAACAAGAAGGGAGGGAAAAACCTGTCAATTCAGGGGTTTCACATTTTCATCTGCAGGTGGAGAAACCCTGCAGCTGGAATGCTATTTCTGGACACACATAAATATCACTTAGGTGGGCAATTAGTGCAAAATGCATTTTCTAAACTGCACGAGAAAGGTACAGGGGCAACAGAGTCCTAATGACAACACAACCATGTACCTAATGCCCTAAAATACAGCTCTGAGTAGTGTCCATGCTTTTTCCAGCAACAACAACGAGTCACAGTGAGGTGGGAGCTCTGACAGATGGAGCAAAGGCTGAGGATGCACCTTCACCACTGCTCTAAAGCACTTTTGCAGTGTTAAAATGGACCAGACATCCCATCCTGCCTCTGTGCACCCACACCTTTGTCCAAACACCAAACCAAGTTCTAATCAGTGAGATACATGCTCATTGCCACTAGTTTCTCCCTCTAAACATGAATTATTGCTTGAGGCTTTGACACATGACGCTGAATTTCTGTAGTGCAGGGATTTTCCTTCCAGTAACTGAGCCTGCCCCACGCAGTTTTCCTGTGCAAACAACACTGGAGCAGTATAAACTGAGAGCAGAGCTTCTGTGGCCTGATGCAGAACTTTTGCAGGAAACCCCTTCTTTCACCATGCAAGGTTGCCAGGAACAGAAACAAAATTTAGCATGTGATGACTACTTTTGTGAGAAAAGCCAGGAAAGCCTTTATGCTAAGGTACATGTTAAGTTGCACACGAGAGACTCTGCCAAGCTCACATTTTCATTTCTGACTTCGAAGTCCAAGATGCACTATGCTTTACATTTGAGCATGAATTTCCATAATCAAAAAGATTTCTTGTGGTTATAGCTTATTGCAGTTAAACTGCTTGATTTCACCTCAAAATCAAAGTGAAAATGTTTCACAGAAAACTATAAAGAAAACTTGAAATAAAAGAAGACCCACTTTTTCATGTTTCTGAATTTTGTCTGACATACTTTTCGTTAAGAAACTATGCCAAAATCCTGTGAAGCACTATTATTTACTCTCCTTCACAGCAGACTAAAAAGGTTTTGCCCAGAGCCCTGCTTAGGTGCAACTGATTAAAATACAGTTCAAAAGAACCATGCCACCCAGTCAGATATGAAGAGATTTGTTATTCTAAGACTTAGAAATAAACTGGGTTTGATGCCAGAAATGAGTCTTTCCAAGTTGTTGTTTAATAAATGAGTCTGTCTAAACTGAGATTTATCTCATATCTGCCCCTAAAGGCAGTAAGAGCTGCCTTCTTTTAATATTTACTTAACAATGTAATTAGTCACAACATGTTTTCGTTTCAATTATCAGTGACTAATGGGAGGATTTTGTGCATGTTTGGTAACTGTCCCCCTTTAAATTACCAGAACCAATTGCACAGTACAGTATATGCATTTTGTTGTATTAATTCTGTGCTTACATATTCAAGAAAATGCTTTCTGCATAACAACATTTAAAAAAAACACTGGAGTATTTTTTTTTTTTTTTTAAAGAACCACCATTCTGATAAAAAAGAAAGCTTGGGGTGAGCTTTGTAGTATGGAACAAGTTAAAAAAATCTCTCCTCTCACTGCAACACATCTCAGTCCTGGGAATATCCATGAGCAACCCTCTCTTTTTCAGTAATTATTTGGTGCAATTATTTAATTACCTATCAGTGCTACTTTGTCCCTCTTGAGGCTTGTACTGGTGTATTGGGGGAATTTAGATAGAACTACTCAGCTGATTTCTGGTGATTAATCCTGGTGTTCTCTATTACAAGCAAAGCTATTAATAAAAAGGCACAATGCTAATTCAATCCTATATAAAATCTCAGAATTACTATCTCCAAAGAAAGGCAGGAACTTAAGGGCGTGAGAGTTATTTAGACACTGCAAGGTCTCCTTGTAACTCAAGAGAAAGATTTCCAGGCCCCAGCAACATTGACAAAGGCCTCTCAGGGAGCACGGAAAGAGTTAAGAGGCAGCTGCAGCACTCTGCAAGCTGCATCTGCAAGGTACAGCAGAGGCAGGGGAAGGCAAACAAACCAAACTGAAACCACTCTTCCGCGCCCGGCCTCTTCTTCCTGTGATGTCATGCTACAAATTGCCAGGGCGCTCTGCTCTGCTCTCCAGAAGGAGCTGGGCTGGCAAGAGCTGCCGGGGGCTGTGGGCTGCAGGAACAAACACGCTCTGGAATTCGGTTTCTGCCCTGGCAAGCAGCTCCCTTCTGCTTCTGCTTCCCGCCCCATGGGGCCAGCCAGCGAGCCGAAAAACTTGTTGCACAGAAAGAAGGGAGAGGGGGAAATGCGAGTGCCGACAGTTCGCCGCGTCCAGGAAATCGTTTCCTAAAGCACACGCTCCCAGTAAATTCGGATGGACGAGGCTTTGCCGTCACAATCTGCAGCCAAGAGTAAGGCACAAAGTCCCACAATGGCTTCATTGAATCGAGGCGGGAAATGGAACTAAGCAAGCTTTGGGGTGACCTCATCTGCCACAAATGATGCATTTTCTGACTTCTGCAGACTGGCTATGTGATTACAAATAGCGCTCGGCAGAGAAGAGAGAGTTCCTGGTGATTTCTGCTGGAGATGTACTCCCCCGCCACAGAGCTCACCCTCCTTCCCTGAAGCTTCACAGCGTAACAAACTTTCCAAAGCACACCGTTCAAACACATCTGACCTGCAAGTTCTTCTGGAATTTCAAAAAATTTGCAATAAAGATACCAGAGAAAACGCCAAATCACAGGAAATTTTAACATACCATTATAATGGTAAGCTCTAATTGTTCCACTGAGGACTCCTTTAAATATACTTTGTATGGGTGTATCTTTAGCATGGTGTTTGTTCTTGGCCTCATAGCAAACTGTGTGGCGATCTACATTTTCACTTGTACTTTGAAAGTGCGAAACGAGACTACAACTTACATGCTTAATTTGGCCATATCAGATCTGCTTTTCGTGTTTACATTGCCCTTCAGGATTTACTACTTTGTAACCAGAAACTGGCCGTTTGGGGACATTCTCTGCAAGATTTCCGTCACCCTCTTTTATACAAACATGTACGGGAGCATTTTGTTTCTGACTTGCATCAGCGTGGATCGCTTTTTAGCCATAGTGCACCCCTTCCGATCCAAGACTCTCCGGACCAAAAGGAATGCAAAGATTGTCTGTGTTGCAGTGTGGATAACCGTGCTAGCAGGCAGCACACCAGCAAGCTTTTTCCGGTCCACAAACCGCTGGAACAACACGGAGCAAAGGACGTGCTTTGAAAACTTTCCCGATGACACGTGGAAAACCTACCTGTCCCGGATTGTCATCTTCATTGAAACCGTTGGGTTTTTTATCCCGCTCATCCTGAACGTGACCTGCTCCACTATGGTCCTACGCACTTTGAACAAACCGCTTACATTAAGCCGGAATAAAGTAAGCAAGAAAAAGGTACTCAAAATGATTTTTGTCCATTTGGTGATATTCTGCTTCTGCTTTGTGCCTTATAACATTACCTTAATACTTTACTCCCTTATGAGAACACAGACCTTGGTCAACTGCTCAGTGGTGACCGCAGTCAGGACTATGTACCCCATCACCCTGTGCATCGCTGTCTCAAACTGCTGTTTTGACCCCATAGTCTATTACTTCACATCAGATACCATTCAAAATTCCATAAAAAAGAACAGGTCCACCAGGCCACGGGATGTCAGGTTCTCTGAAAGGCCAGTTTCAGAAAACTTCATTCAACACAGCCTTCAGACCATAAAAATGAAAATCTTTGACAGTGACTCTACAATATAAACTGTATTAAAAGACTATTGGGGCTAAACTGGAATTAGAAGCCTGCACATTTCTTCAGCTGTGAACATATATTCTGATATGTAAAGGCTGTACTTCCTTCACATCTGAAAAGTTTATTACAAGGCTGTAAAAGTGTTAAGCATAATAACACAAATATTTTAAAAATCTATGTCAAAGGTCTGTTCTGACAGATTGTGTGTTAGAAATGAACTTTAAGATTTAGAGGTTAACCAAAGTCCAAAGACTGTTTGTCAAGTCAAACACGAATGAAACAAATAGATTTTTCCTTCCTGAAGTTGAAACAGTTGCTCCATTTAATAATGATATCGGTTTCCAAGCTACTGAGGATGGGGGTGAAGCTACCTGCTCTACACTGCCGGAAAGCTGCCCTGTATTGTCAGACCACTTCAGCTACTGTGTCTTCTCCAGAGTCTCCTCTTGTCTCTCCTACTCCTCCCCTACCGTCTTCTTCCCTGTACCTTCCTTCTTAAGGACCATTATGTTCACAGGAGGCTTCAATCAGTGGGTTACAAGAACTTGTTTCTCCCAGGTTTATCTGATAAAAATACATGCTCTCTCCACAAGCCTGGCCCCCCCAAAAGCAATTAAGTCTCCCGGGTAGTTTAGAGCATTTGGAAACGTCTCAGAGAAACTGGTTTTTCTTCTCACCTCTTGCTCAGAAGCCTGTGTAATTAAAACAAAGTAACTTGTAATGACTGAAGCTAATGCTCTTTTGTGAGAAGTTCTTCAACTCAGCCTGACTTTTGAGGAAAGTAACATCTTCTGAAAAAGTTAATTCAATGTCAAAGTACAGTTTCTTAGAAAAACAGGACCTTTTCTAACTAGAAATAAACATGTGCATCAAGTTGATTACTTCTTCCAGGAAACTGTTTGGTGTCCCATAAAGAAATTCAAAATGCAGTACTTTTGGAGTGCAACTTCCTCTCAATTTTTGCATCTTGGAAATAATTTTAACATGAGCATTTAAAAGTTCAAATGCTATTTTCTTTAAAAGTATAAAAATAAAGCACTTGGGGCTATGTGCTGGCAAAATCAAGAAACTTTAAAGAGTCAGCACCACGTAAAAGAAGGAATCTACATATATTACTGTTACAAACAGGAATACACGGACAAAACTGCTTCAAAACCTCCTACAATGTATGTTTCCCAACTACTAGAATACTGTACATTTTCCTCAGAATTAATTTAACATCACTGTAAAATAAAATAAAATTTAAAAGGTAAAATAAGTGTTGTTTTTTCCTCCCCAAAAACAATGGAGTCAAGAATAAGAACTGAGTCTAAACGAATTTGGACTTAGGATTTAGGGCTGTTAGCTGCAACACAGATACAGCACTGAGACATTTTTACACCAGGGCTGTATACAGAGGAGTGAATCAATGTTGGAAAAAATGCATATTGAGCCATCAAACTATATGATACGTTGTTATCTGGATGATTTATTTCCCTATGCAAAGCTTCTGTTTAACTGTTATAAATCAACCATACATTGCCTCCTACTACCAGGAAACAGAGTTACTCAATGACTGCTAGGAACTAGTGTTGATTGAATTTTAAATTTTACAGCATTTTCAATCTTTACCCACATAATTTATGCAAGGAAAATTCAAACAGTATGGGCTTAAGCTGCAAAGATAGCACAGATACAAATGTTTGTTTAACATCTGAAAATAAGCAGATATCTTTACCGGGAATCCTAAACTCTTCTGATTCATATCCAAGTTCCAAAAAATGCAAAAAACCCTTGGCATGAGTAGATATTCTCTGTTTTCCATATGCCACTGACAAATCCGAAGTCCAAAACCAGATATGCATCTCTAAAGTCTCAATGCCTCTCTCTCTCTCTCTCTCTCTCTCTCTCTCTAAGAGGTGTGCTTAATATTAGACTCCCTCCAAGAAACTTGAGACAAAAACCCCTAATGTCACTGCTGGGCTGTTTCCAGGGTACTGCTCCCCAGAACTTGTCATAGCTTTCACTCAACTGAGTGACAAATTGTTCAGCAACATCCCTCTGCCTTACAGCAGTGAGCACCCCAGAGCCTCACCCTGGTAAAGAGAAGCTATTCTGAGATAACAAAACTGCAGGGGAAAAATAAAAACCCATCACTGCCTTCAAAGTAGAACAAGCAGACAAAGCCACATATATGAGTACTTCCCTTTAAACCAAACTTTCCTTTGTGTATTACCTCAAGTAGTCTGGAGAAGCACATATAGGAGCTCTCTCTGCTTTGTACTCAATTCTCCCTGGCAGCAGCTCCTGTTTTTTGAAAGAGCACAGTGCAACACAGTACAACAGCTTTCTGATCACTTAATAGCTCAGTGTCCAGAAGCTATTTGATGAAACTTTGTGTTTTTTATTATTAAACATCATCTCCTCTTTCACAGGAGGAAAAAAAAAACCCAAACCAAACACAAAAAATATCCTAACAAAAAACCCCAACACAGTTAAAAAGCATCATCTGTAATGCTGAGGAATCAGACCATTACTTGAAAAATTCCTGATTTGACTGATTTGGTAGAGGGGGAGGTAAAACTGTACTTCCCACGAGAAGCTGATATAAAGACGGTACCAGCTATTCAGGACTGGATGAGGTTTTCTCTGCCTTTTCTGGTTCTGCAACAAGATTATCCTGGAGAGCTGTGGATGGAGCAATGCTTTCACTGGTACATTGCTCAACAAATGCACTCTCTCTGCTCTTGACTTTGATATCAACTCTTCTTTCTCTCTAGTGATGTCTTAGGCCAAAATTTGAATGGAAAATCTAGATGAGAAGTTACGTTCCTAATTCAGGACAAGACATCTCAAATAAAAGAAGGCTTACATGGTCAGAGCTCCTGAGGATCTAAATGTGTTTACTTTCTAAAAGTGCATTATTTTTACTGTAGGCATTCTACACAGGGAGAGTTAGGAGTTCAGTTTTAGGATGAAAACTTTAAAAATTTTTCTTTATAGTGTGGTTTCTTCATCTACAGAGTGCAGAAAATGCACACTTCCTACAAAAATAAAAGCAGGGCAAATTTAATTGTTTCCAAGCATGTTTTTGATCTAAATCAAGGCAGGTAGATATTGATAACCAGTTAGTTAACCAGCAGTTTTAAAAGACAAGGAAAAAAAATTACTATAAACACCTCAGATTTAGCTCAACATATCATTATTTCAAAATCAAAAGATATCCTATTTCATATTTTCTGCATTCAGCTTGAAGTTTTAATTTCTGGCTTTTGCAAGAACAGAATGCCAGGCATTTTTTTTTCACCTCAGTATACAAGTATTTTGCATTTGAAGAAATACCAAGTCTAATGTAGCTTTATATTTTTCATCCAAAAATGTGCAAAAAAAATCCTTATAGAAAATACTTCAGGCAGGTAAGGAGTCCTTAACTGAAATCAACCTCCAAGCTTCTGTTTTTTAAGGAAGTAACCTCAGTCACAGAAATACAAAAATTGAAAAAGAGCTCTTGAGACCAGGTAGAAGATAAGAATGGCTGTAGTGGATCCGACCCCAAACATGCAGCTAATCTACAATCCTGACTCCAACGGCAGACAAGGCTGGATGCCTGGGGAACAAGATAACAGCAGAAGAAGCACACAAGGCTTTCTCAAGTGCTGTCTCATTTCATCAGTCATATCTCTCAGGACTTTCTGGGTCAGATATATTTGTGTGTTCAGCAAAAATTTTTCTTCTGTGAGTTTGTTCTGTCTTCCTTCAAAAGTGGGTAAAGTTTTTAACATTCACAGCAGTAAAAAGTTCACACTCTGTGTGTGTGTGCATAGAGGGAACAAAACTAAGAAACCCAAACATCCTTTTGTTTCAAATCCACTAGTTTCATTAGTGCCCCTCTCATTTCTTTTGAAAGAGGCAGGGACCACCAGAATGTCATTCAATCTTTCCATATCACTCCTGATCAGACAGTCTTGCATCATCTCTTGCAAATGAGAAGGTGATTTTCACTTGTAATTTTAAGCACCATCATAACCAAAGATGAGATTTCTAGAATTACACAAAGAACTCAGCTAAAATTAGGGAACCCACTTTGAGACTGGTAATTTTGAAAATCCCACCTGAGTACAATATACTCTAGCCTTATTTATTCTTTCAAGTTATTTTCTGAGAGTTTTATCAATGAAAAGCAATTTGTTCATACTTTGCCAGCAGTAAATGTAGTATTAGAAAGTTCTTGCATCTAGGCAGACCTGTACATCCTGACAAGTTCCCTTTTTTGCTAGACTATTATCATTTAGACCTCAGGGTTTCTGGCATTTGAGCACCACTGACAAAATGAAGGAAGATACATTTCAAAAGCTCAGGCAAAATGTAAATCAGAATGATTCTACATCTAGAAGACAGAAATGCCTGGGCTCCATTTGTTATCCAATTACCAGAATGTTGAAAACGTTGTATAAACACAACTATCACTGCATTAGCACATTTACAGAACATACTCAATAGGGCTCATTTAAGATGAGCCAAATTCAGAAAGCCAAGCTTGCAGAGTCTACTACTTTTGCAAGAAGCTGGATGGAGACGTTTTGCTTTGACAATTCTGGTTTGATACCGAAGCCTTTCATATTTATCACCTCACCCCCATCCAGTTCCTGTCATACAGCTGCTTATAAAAGCAAGCACAGCTCTTCCCGTAAGAAAACTGAACTTACCACAAAATTAAAACAAACAAAAAGAACCCTTCACACATTTTCTGACCTTCCATAAAACCTACCACATTGCTGGAAAAATAAAAATTCCATAGCTAAGAATTTAGATTTTAAATAATTCTTTTTTTCTACTTAAGAAGCAGTCTGCCCACTCTAGCTCCATCAGAACTAAAAGCTGTCCAGCAATAGGAAGGGGGAAGTTTTCTATGGTTTAAACCTGAGAATCAAACCACAAACATTGACAAGGAAGGCTTCTAGAAAGAAGCTCTAAACTGTTTTATGATGAGAGAAAAAGAACATTTCTGCACATATATAGCTTTAATATTTCCCCGTACTCTATCTTTTTTAAACAGTGAGTTCCTGCCTTAAAGAACTAAATTCTTAAATAACAATGCTAGCAACAGGAGGCACTCAAAATGAATGCCACCATCTTGGGAATAATATTAAGTCTACCTCACATGAAAACAACTGTGGCTAGGCTAACTCTGCTTTTCAGATGAATTCTGCAAATACTGCTGCTTTGTGAAAGGAAGTCAATTGGAAAAGTTCACTAAGTACATAGCAAAACATGGACAAAAATGAGAATACTGATGGCGAAGCAAGCACCAAAATATCTGCCTTTTCAGCCTAACAAAAAATAGGTTTCATTAATGAAATCAAATCCAAAGACCGACGGTCTACTTGTATACTTGAGTTATTTCACACTTCTTACATGTGAAAGAAAGTTTACCACATATACTGCATGCTATTGTAGTATTGTATTTCACAGGCTCCTGTGGGTAGCACATTCCAAAAAAAAAACCAACCCAAAAAAAAAAAAAACACACCCACCGGCGCAC